>JANTCA010091419.1:23589-34158 GCA_024741275.1 Chironex yamaguchii
GGTGCCTATTTTGGTAATGCAGAAAATGCGTTTTCGATACCATTTTTACAAATGCACTAGACTAGAACAAAGAAGGGGATATCAAAACAATTCTCGAGTACATGTATGTAATGCTTGCTTCTACCAAGGCTTTAAACTTGATTACCCATATAATAAGTGCAAGTGCGACATTATTATGGATCTGGGGGAGAATAAACAAAAACAAGAGCAAGGTGCAATGGGGACATAGGAGTGATTGCTTTTGGCTTGTTTAATCATAACACAGTGGAACCTTTGATAAAAGTTTTGACTACAGAAAATGTATGAGTTTATTATTACGTTTTTGTTATTCCTACTTTCTGTGCTTAAGTACAAATGCACTGATTTCGCCGTGGTTTCTTTAGGTAGCACAAGACAGTTAAATGTTTTCGTTTATACGAGTAAACCTTTGTATACAATCTGATTAAAGCAAATGTGGTGATTAAACCATCTGTAGAATTGAATACATTAAGAACCGAAATATACGCTCTGTCTAAAAATTACCTGTTCTTCCGTTTTCTTCAATTGATTTTTCCAAACTACTTCCCTCCTCGAGTTTTCGATTCGCGAGTAATTGTTTAATTTTTCCTCGTTGTCCATCTTTAATTTATGAGCAATATAAGTCAAATACATTAGAAATTCGCAGGATAAGTATCAGCAAATCAATAACATTTAATACTGCAAGATTGCCGTAGAGTTTTGAATTAATCCACCCCCACTCCCTAAAAATCTAAAAATTGAGTTTTTGGCCAAGTTGTTTCTTTTGAATCAATTGTCAAATGTCACGTGGAAAGGTTAATTACTACGTTCCTTACTTTCTTTTCAAAGTTTTAATGTTCTATATTAGTTGCTCAACGCATACATGTTTTCCAATTAACATTTAATGAAGAGTTCTCAATCAGTCTTTGTACTTGCCATTTTTAAATGGAAGACATGTCCTGCGCAACATGGCCCGTCGCCTAAATAGTCCATAAAACTGTGTGGAAAGTAATGCAATGTCGAGTAAACGGTGGGCACACGGTTTGATTATCGCAATGGACCAATCCAATCCAAAAGTAATCCGCATTGTGTAAACGCTGCATCAGTAGGGCTTTGTTTAAAATTTTTCGGATAAATAAGGAAACAAGCAGGTAGCCTTGAGGAAAATTATATCAAAATCATGCGAAAAGCAGTAGTTAGGTTAGATAAAAGACCACAAATTGTCAACATCATGACCAAAAGATGACGTCATTTATCTATTTTTAGAATTTCCCGGTTTGAACCGCATACTTAGACATTGCATCATAAAATAATCCAAAATGCAAAACAAAAACTTATAAAAATTATCAGAGGTATGGAAAACGTATTGTCGGTTCAATACCTATAAAAGCAATGTATCTCAAGTCTATTTCAAGCCAATAACGCAGTAGTTATACAGAGGATCGACAGCCTTCTAGTTACCACATCGTAGGTAATATCTTAGGTAATTTTTGTCAAACTAAAGAGAAGCCTCATAAAATTGTTATTTTTTGAGCTCTCAGAAAATCCATGATCAAAATGTACAAATCCTTAACATTGCTTTTATATGGCTTCATCACTTAGGGACGCTATTATCAGGGGCGGCGTTGAGTAGTAAACAAGGTAATCAATGATTGATTCAATGAGTCAATCAATGAGTTTTTTCCAGTTTCGTAATGATTTTTGATGAGGATATAATTTGTACCCGAAGAAATATTTTGTAATTAACTACACTGATCAGGAGAATTTGTTTTCCATTTCGGTGATAAACTTAACTGTGTAGTTATCAAATTTCAGCATTTCCTTGATCGCATGTGTATTTTCTTTACTTCATATAATTAAGAATTATTTGTTCTTGCTCTCTTAAAGCCACTATTGTTTGTTGAAGATAGATAATTACCAATGGCTTTTAATGTTTGTTTATCTATCAATATGACCCCATTCTATTTGAAAGCGAGGTATTTAAACTTCATCTTTACTACTTTCTGACAAGAATTCTTTTGTTTTCAAGTTTGTCTCGTAAATTTTAATTTAAGAGGTTGCGGTGTAGCAAAAATATCTTAGAATTGATTAAAAAACTTGTTACCTGACCAGTTAACGTTCTCTATCGTGACAATAAAAAACCGAAACTCAAACTCACGGAAAGGTTTTACTCTTTAAATTTAATGCAGATTTATAGATTGAAAATAATTAGATTTAATAAAGTCAGATCCAAAGTCATTTGCCAAAGCAAATGACTCACAAAGTACAAACTATTGACTCACAAAGCATGAAGACTTGACATAGCCATCTCGAACACCCTCTTTATAATTATTGCATTAATGGCTACCCATCCTTTTTGATACAGGACATTCACTGTCTATCCATGTGCCATAGCATCACTTCATTTTTCAGGAGTATTCCACAAGTAATTGGGAAACTGTCTCTTACCTTCACTAAAATATTTCATTACTGTACTCCAGAAATTGTAACTTGACTTCTGGATATTTCTAAATTATGAACAAAAGCATGCTTGACAAAATACGAATTTGCGTTCCTCTTATGGAAAGGAGCCTTACCAAGATAAGCACATGAAAATAAATTTACAAAGGTAATGATTATGACAAATATCTCTGTGTTCACCTTAGAGGTGTTCCTGCCATAGACTTGGCTAAACTGTGAACTTGGTCACGTGATGCATAGCCTCCATGGGTAGCCAAAATAGTAACCAGGTAAGAGTTTGTCACTGCTCGCTCGCACTATAAGTGCCATATTCCCCAAGGATGTTGGCGACCACAGTCTTCTACAGTTTGCCACCACTGATCCCGAAAAGCCACTAAGTAAAGCATCATGCTTCCTGTGTCATGTTCAGTCTTGGTTTGAGTTGGTTACTATACTTTAGACCTTAAACTAGTTGTTGACGGTAACAGTGTTCCGAATGAAGCTTTAAAGTAAAGCCTTAAAGCACTAGGCAGTCGCAGTACACTAACAATAAATCATTTTACGGAAAATCCAAGGTGATTTGCCTATACTGGCAAGATTCTAACTTGGTCTAGAACCCTGCATTAAATCCTATTACACTTTTCTTCGAGAGCAAAGTATGAGGCTATGACATACGTATTCTGGTTATTGCAATGATATTATAGTAGGCTTGGACCACCAGTTTACTAAGTTAATGAAAAATTAGACTCGTTTAAGTTTCCTTTGTAACGTGTTTGGGAATATGGATTGTTTAAGATGATCAATTGTTTTCAAATTCAAAGATGAAATCAGGACATACGTTTGTTGAGGAATATCACGTCTTCTATTTCATTATTGATAGTTACTTGCAAAAACGGCATGTGGTATGTGGTACACATTCGTTAGTTTCTTTTTGTTTGAATTATAACTCCCAACTGACAAACTTTTACGAGAAAAGACGAACGAAGACAAGAGCCAAAGGAATTGGTATATGAATGTTATCAAAAAACACTTAAGTCTGCATGGAATTCGTTAATTTTTCCACAATTTTGAAGGCTTTAAATCTTGTAGTTTATTTGCTTACATGTATAATTATTATTGCTATTAGATAATTTTGCTACAAATTTCAGTGTTTTTTCTTCTACTTTTCTATGCATTTTATTTAATATATAGTGGATTTGCAGAGATAAACAGAGCAATCCCATCTGCCTCAAAAAGTTCTAAACAAGTATAATGCCTGTGGATTTACTTATTATCAAAGAGAATTGGTGTTGACTTCTGCTTTCGAGCTGGCTCACCAAACATCATTACCCCATGAAATCACTGCTAACAGAGTAGGTAATACAATGTTATTACCCTGGAGATAAGAAGCCGTGTTGTCAGTTCATTTCCTTTGTCTGGAGAGTAAGACATTCTCTTTTAAGTGCCATTAAGTGTGAATACATCACGTTGATTTGACAACGTGATGAGTGTATATGGTAACATGCAAGGGTGATACAGGCATAAATATACAGGCTTGAAAGTCTGAAGATTAAAAGACAAAAGTTTCAGAGGCATTGATTGAAATGAACTTAACACAGGAGAACAAATTCATTACAATTAATGCTTTATACCTTCAGTAGATTTGAGAAGCATAACAATTGGTCAAAACTAGAAAACAATGACAGAAGCTACTTCAAAGTGTAAGCTGCCACAAAAACCATTTAAGACAAGAAATTATTGGCAACCATAAAACTACATCAAAGGTTACTGAAAAGTCCAACCTGGTCCAAAAAGCATAAACACGACAAAAGGAGTCAGTCATGAAAATGTCTGCAAAGTCACATCTGTTGCAACTTGAGATTTTTTTTCAATAAAATTCCCTTGCCAATTAGGCTCATTCATCGTTAAATAGAATTAGCTTTGTTAGCTTCTGTCGTCGGGATGGACGGCTCGCCAAACTTTAAAATCCGCTCATTGTATTTACTTGAAAACTGATGGCAAAAAATTTTAATATGCATCATGGTTGTCTCTTTTATTTGTGTTGAAATATGGTTATCACGAAAGTACACATCCATCATGTGGTTTTCCATAGAACTTTGAGGAATGGAATGGAACTGTTTGTCTTGTTTCTCTTATTACTGATGAAAATATCAAGTTATTCAAGTTTGTGAAAGATCTTCAGTTTAATAGCTCTTGTCGAAGCAGTAGTCTTGGCCAAACAATATGGCCAACGCTTCCAAGTAAAAATGAGTTACGCAACCAGTGCTGCAAGTGGATGTAACACTTCGAACAAGCAGAGGTCTCAAGAAGCAATCAAAGCAGAGGTCTCAAGAAGCAATTTAGACTATAGAAAACTAATGCTTGAATTGGAAGGAAATATATTTACACATAACTATGAGCACGACTTTGAGAAAGTAGTCATCCGTGTATTCGATATGAAGAAGTCTGACTTGACATTACAACAGTCATACGATCAACACTTCAGGTTTTCTTTAGAGAGAAGTTAGTTTGCTTCACTCATAATTTATCAAAGGTGAAATTCAAAAAAGATACTTGACTAAGCCCAGGGGAACTCACGTAAGATGACGATCATTATATTGCTTTTACTGTCTAGAAGCTAGTTCAGTTTTAATGCCATGGAAAAAAAGGTGTATCGTGTCGCAGACTTGCATTTTCGCATTTTACAGATCCATCGCCACGTATTGACGGGGATCGGCAATAAACTAATTGTCCAGAAACGTTGATGCTTGAACTGGGACATATCTAGAACTTCGCGATGATTGATTAACCGTTGCATCGAATTAAATGAAATTTGCTCCGGTTTGGTACTGCTGTTAAAAAGCTTAAATGAATTACTATCAGCTGTGCATTCGTAACAACTAACAGTTCTTGTGATGCTTTCTGTGTTGGAGTAGGTGCTTTATCGCAATAGTGGAATAAGATAACTTAGGATGGGTGTTCTTGAACTAAATAGTGGTTAGAATTTTTGTAAAGTACGGGCATGTTATCAAGAAGGTCATATGAATGTATCATATTCTGATGTTAAGATGTGGAAGCAGAAACTATAATGAATTTAGGTGATAGCGGCCTTTGGAGGATTCACGGATACTGATCCGTGTCCAATGATTATCAACTTAACAAACATGAAGCACCATACACGAGGGTAAGCCAATCAGGATGTGGTCAACATAGGAATCTGTGATATGAGGGTGCACTGAGACAAATGTAGAGAACTATAAAGGATCAGAGTAAAACGTGTATGGAAGCCATAAGTGAAGAACTGACAAGGAAATTGTGACGTTAGGTCAAAGGCAATCATGGAAAAGTTACGGAGAGCATTTGTACAAAGTAAGTGCTGATGGTAATTTAGTAATTGTTTTTACAAGATAATTAAGTTAGAGCTTTAGTAAAGTATCCTAAGTCAGACAAGGGTTAATTACAGCTGTCGAAGATAAACTAGTGTGCTGGTATGGACAAAGAAGAGACCCAAAAGAGATTAAATCGAGGAATAAAGGCATTTCTTTACAATTCCAAAGGAAATTTATCACATAGTGAAATCTATCTTATTTTAAAGGAATTTTATTATTCTTCTGCATCAGTGCTAAATTGATAAAGACAACATCCCAAAGTAATTGATAATTTTCTATTAATCGTTCTTTTCACATTACTACTTTGATCGCAAAATATTTTCCAAGAAGCAGTTTTGTTGGCTTTTAAAGAGGATTAGGTTCTTCCTTTTCACTGCCTCTAATACAATTATGTAGTTGAGAACACAGGATCCAAAGCAGGTAAGTATCGTCCTTTATATACCGTGGTAAGGCCGTCTTAGATTCTTTTGTATCAAATTCTATTCCATAAACCTACCTGAACCTAAAGTTGGTGAACGGCACCAGCACACAGAGCAATGATCTGGTGTGCTGATGACTATCTTACACTGTTGCTGTTGGCATGCAACTTCACTGGTTCTCTCATTGCGATATAGTTGAATTCTTGATATACCAGTTACTGCTGTCAAGCAGCTCATATGCAATACTTCAAGCTTGTCCAGTTCGGCTTTCCAAAGACGCCAGCTTTCTGACGCCTGCAGAAAGGTGCTTACACTGGCAGCTTTAAGTACCCGCACTTTTGTTCATTATTGATATCTTGATGCCTGAAAAAAACTGCGACAGCTTGATAAATGTGGACGCTGCTTTTGTGATTTCATGTCATCAGAACATGTAATACTATCATAGGAAAGAATAAAACCAATGCTAGGTGAACTGGATAACGTATTCGATCGTATTACTTTCCACAACCAAATTTGTATCTGCTGTGAATGATCAGTGTATGATCAATCCTGCATATTTTCTGTTTCGATTTTACAATCAAACTTTAATCCAAGCGTAGCAATTTCATTGAAAGGTCCTGGGCATCTGCTTCCGAACTTGAGAAGTAAACAATATGGTAAGGTTATTCCAGGTCTGCCAGAGATTTCTTGATGGCGTAGACCACACCATCAGTGGGTTGAACTACTCGTTCTACACATCCCCGTCTAATGTCTGCAGAGATCTCTAAAAGGTTCAGAAAACACTGCTGACGCTCGGAATTTTGTCAAAGATCCTGTGTAAATGCTATCAAACAATGTCCACGATTGCCACAGGGATACCATAGTGCCTTAGGACCTTCAGCATTGTCTCCTGCACTATCGAATACAACTGCAGAATCAATAAAGGATAAAACGGCATGCTGTCCGCAGCAGATATGCTTTCGAAACATAGCCATAACGTTGCTCTCAGATCGCTTTTTCATACAATGTCCTCAGATGTGTCCTGATAGTAGATGTAAGAACCTTGCCGGCAATGGAGAGAGGAGTGATCTCTTTGTAGCTGGAACCTATTGATTTGGAATCCTTTCTATGCAGAGGAGAAATAATGCCATCCTTGAAGTCCCAGGGCATCATTTAGTCATCCCAGGCGCTTTCCAGGATACTGCTTTCTTCTAAAGCTTTCAGATGCTCACTTTGAATTCCAAATGGACTACGTATCTTGCCTTGCTTTAGCATGCCGATGCCTTTTTATACCTCTTCGATCGAGGGGGTGGATAAATCCGCGATATAAGAGCTCTCAGAAAAGGGGCCATCCAGATTGACATCTGTAGTTGTTGTGTCTAGACAATTCAACAAGGTAGTAATGCATCCACAGCATCTTTTGACAGTCATATCAGGTTACCAGGTGATCTTTGTCGTTGAGAAGTGCTTAGACAGGGCGGCATTCATGCTTACCAGAGAGTTGGTTGGTGTTTCTGAACAACGTTCTATTGTCCCCGCGATCAGCTGCATCTTGGAAAACGTTACAATTTTTGTCTGCTTTGAGAGTCCTTCGGATTTTTCTTAGTAGGGATTTTCTCCGGGGGCCAAGGTTTGTTGCCTTTCTGTCAGCAATAAGGTATCCAAGTTGTATCCAATATTGTATCCAAGTTGTACCCATAGACGTTAGAACAACGCAAAGTAAGGCCAGATTTCCTATCTTGTCTTTTAAATGAAATGGTCACAATTTAGACTGTGTCCCTAGCTGTGTGTTTATTGACGTGAGTCCGACACAGTTTTGATGCTGCTGTACCATATTGTAGGTTTAACCATACCAATGCTCTTATGCCTTGCATCTCATGATTCAAGGTCTGATTTCTATCTTTTTTATTCAAGTTTCACAATGGTAACATAGATCCGGTCGCTCTGCCTAGTGTTTTCTTCACTACTTCTAACACATTCTGAAATAGAGCTTCCGATATTGTCAATTTTGATTTGTGAACATCTGTACATTTGCGCGTAACAATAGACAATAATTTTTTGCTAAAAAGAAACACTGCCCTTTCAAAGCTTTTAGAATAGTTTTGCACATTAGATACACTGTACTCTTCTATCAGTAACATGTAACGTTCTGCATGGTGTTTTTCTCTTACCTGTGATGTTCCTTAAGTTTGTAACCTTTTTCTGCTCTCATGTCCGATGATAATTACAGTCACACGGTTTATTTCTTTTTCCAAAACTACATCCCAAAACAAAACTCTTTCTTTATTATCCAATTTATTAACATCTGCTTGATCTCTTCAGGCTGGAGAGCGTTTTAAATTCAAATGTGCAGTTTCCAAGATTTTTGTTGATTTTGGTGTAAACTGTTATTGGCTGTTGTCGTTGTTCAATCCGTTTCAAGATGAACCAGTATTCAGAACCATATGTTAGGGTAGGGTAGAAATAACGCTTTCCATAATTGTTTTGTTTTGTTTTCAGTTTTATAGTTTTATTGAATATCACTTTCTCTAATCCTTGATATACAATTTATTAAGTATTAGTTCTTCTATTAACAGCTAAATCTCACCATCTGTCATCTGACCTTATCAAACGTTTATCAATCCTGTGAATTTCTTGCTTTTTGATCTTAGTACTTATTCTTTCTCTTTGAGAGCTAATGCTTTAATCTTTGTCTAATAGAAATCTATACTTAGCTAAATATTTATGTAATACCATTACGCACTCACTGAAAGTTTGCTTGATGCTTACGTAAAATCTTATGCAACAGTAATTAGTGGACAAAATTTGCTCAGTATATTTCCATTCAGCTTGTCTTAGCCCTACGGTATTTCCATTGTATTAAGGCCACATCTCTACAGTAATTATGCTTTAGTTGACCATGTTGAGTACTGTAGATGTGATGAACGTCCAGATGATAACATGGAGGAAAATAGCTATGTGCAAGAACCCATGATAAATATTGGGACTTAGACAAAGGAGGATTCCCAAGACCAGTTTTAACGGACTTCTCAAAAACGTTTGATTCTGGACATCATGAGATTTAAATTGTAAAGTTCCACGCATATGACCTCAGCCACGAAGCCTTTAGTGTCATATCCAGCTATTTATTAGATAGAGAGAATGTGGACAATGAGTATATCGAATGTGAAAATGTAACCGTTGGAGTACCGAACAGCTCGGTTCTAGGTCTTGTATTATTTGCTATTTATGATCAACGACAGTTTTCGCCTTGTCAAGTACAGTAAAAATGACAACTGTGCTGGTGATAACCACATCTTTGTATGTGATCCTGACACCGATGCTATTACAAACAGGTTAGAAACTGATAGTGTAACTATTCGAACTCGAATATCAGAATGCATAAGCGAGTGCATTATATCATATGTATGGGAGCAAGCTATGGTTGGTAATGAGTATGCTGCAAAAAACATGCTAAATATATTATATAAATATCTATTTGACAATATGCCAGAGTGTGACATTAGGCGGTGACGAACAAAGTCGGAAAGGAAAGCCTGTTCAAGATAGCACTTGCAGTTGCAGCGCGTCCAATGGGGCAGGTGGGGCAGTGCCCCACCATTGATTTGAGCAAAATAGTATTTTTACTTAAGAGACCATTCGTATTTGATAATAAACAGTTTATGTAATACAAGCTCAAGTTTTGTTCGACTTAATCCATAAATTCACTTCCATTCTTAGGGATAATTTCAAGGAAATCATAAAATCTGCCCAACAATAGTCATGGTGTCTGTTGAACTTATCAAAAGTCAACAACAAATTGAGGAATTCGGTAGAGCTCAATATATAAGTTCTTGGGAGGGCATGCCCCGAATGACATAAGTTGCAGCCAATCATTTGTACCATTTGAATTCTGCATTCAATCTAGTGCTACTTACTGATTGGTTTGAAGCAACTAGTTGCATCATCATTTGGAGCATTTGCCGATGTGCCCCACTAAGTTCAATGCAACTTGATATACTCCATGTTTTATTACAATGGACATTGTGTAGCGAAGCCATGTCATTGGCTGAAACTCCTTTGTCATAAGAAATGCGGGGCAAGCTTGAAAAATGCCCCGCCAGCAAACAAACATAGAAAACCTTTTGATTAGTTGATGATAAGTTGATGTTAGCAAGATAGCGCACTTCTTACAATAGACCTTTTCAGTGTTATGTCACACGGCCCGTTGTCAATGGCAACCATTCGTTGCAAAGGCAAACAATGAGATAGTGAACAGCGTTTCCCACAGAGAGTGGTCTTGTTTTGGTATTATTTTAGTGTTTTTAGGTCTTGTATGTTGTAGAATGCCGCCTAAATACATGTAGGGAATATATGTAGAGAATCTT
>JANTCA010091420.1:0-13155 GCA_024741275.1 Chironex yamaguchii
GTAATTGCAGAGATAGGCAATGCAGCTTTGACAAAAGATTCCAGAAACTCCCAGTCTTTGAGTGATTGTGGCAATTTCACTCCGGTTTTAAAATCAAGATTTAAGTCAATAGATGGAAGAATTTGAGCATCATCTTGATCATTATCAATAATTTGTTGATAATAATAACAATAATTATAGTAATAACAATGATAATAATAACAATAATGATAATAATAATAATAATAATAACAACAATAATGATGATGATAATAATGATAATTTACATGTTTACACAGGGTTACCTTATCAGTACAAGGAAGTACGGTTATCAACAAGGGCCCCGTTAAAACTAAAATGTCAAAATGACATAATAGTAATTCTAATATAATGTAAAACCAGTAAATTTATAAAAAGAAAACTAAAGATATTTGCATTAACAAGTACAATCTCAATCATAGTATTTCTTGTGTCTCGATCTAAAAAGCACAATAGAATTCAAAAAGCGAATCTCCAAGGCAAGTTCATTGTAGCATTTAGGTCGCTGGAACAGAAATGATTTTCGCGTAGCTTTAGTCCTTAACAATGGTAGTCTTAGGCTTCAGTTCTTATTGAGCTCTTTAGCTCAGTAGGAAAGGCGTCATATTTGCAGTCGTGAGACCCTTTTTATATTTATTAAGTTAGTTTGTTCGTTTTTAGACAAATTCGGATTGTTACCGACGACTTTCGATAGAATTTTCGCAGTCTCGATGTAAATGACACCGGATTAATAGTCGACTTTGTGAACGATCAGATATGAATTTTTTTATTATTTACCTACTTAGACTGTCTTATTGAAGCATAAACGAAAATGCAGACTTTGTGTTTTCTTTTTTGTGTTTTCTATTTTGTGTTTTCTTTTTTGTGTTTTCCTTTTTGTGTTCACAAAGCAGTTAAAATAGACAATTGACTACATTTCATTGTTACAATTTCTACTTGTTTATGTATTAACGTAACATTTGTTATAACCAATGAAAAGAATACAGAATCAAAGCAGAAAAAATATGAAATCGACTCACAAGAATAAAGTGATTATATACCTATGAGAAAGATAGGATGAGACATACAATTGCTTAAACCTTCTCTGTCCTACCTATCTGCTGCTAATAAGAAATAATTTTGCGACAAATACGTTTTGATAATAGTCTAAATCATACAATATTTGACTTTTGACCATCTAAAACAGTTTGACGACAGGACTAAATAAAGAAATATTTATTGTTAGATAAAGGATGTATTTTCATCAAGTCCAAGAGATTTTCCCAAAATTTTTAGATGGCACATTAGCTTTACAGGAGATAATTCAGACTTTATCTTACTCCTGGACCACCTAGATGGGGGCAGCCTGGTCAACTGCCCCGGACCCGGGGACCTGTTAGGTGGGCGTGAATGTGAGGCTTTGTTTTTGCAATGTATGGTGAAATGATGAAATAAAGCCGAGCTCCTTAAGGTTCGCTTAAAAATCAACGTTTGCTCTTGTCCGTAACTCTTTACAGTAATATTACGGCCCTTTGTTTATTACTTTTTTAAAAATTATGAAATTCACAGTGCAAAAGGCCCGCATCCATAAGCTTCAAGGGCTCGCCTCGCTCTCAGCGACCTTGTATGTCTTAGTTCTACCGACTCCGATCAGAGAATTGGGCAGAGTTTAACAACCGGTGAATGCAGCATCGTGATGAGTAGTAATTTTAAAAGAGACAATGAATGTGTGTGCAAGGAAGTAGCTAGTAATTACCACAATTGTATTGCTGTCTTATTCAGACGATTACGTCATCACTAGTAAAGGCATTATTAAACACTGAAGTAAAACACATTTCCGTTGGACAGAATAAATTACAGCGGAAAATATAGAAAGAGAAATGAACAACAAGAAAGGGAAGGAAGAGAAGGAAGTGACATGAACATTTGTTTATTGAACTAAGAGGAAAACAATTAATAGAGTGACTATTATCTGTTGAATGCATTCAGGAAGCCTTTTTGTAAATGTCAAACCATTATATATGCCGAAACAGGAATGAATAAAGCGTCCCATTAAACTTAGTCTAGGTCTAATAACAATTATACGCAGTGACATAACTCCGTTTAGGGCAAGTTAGTTGAAAAATCAAGGGTCCGCGACCAATAAAGAGTCTTCCAACGAATTTTGCGTATTGTTTGCTTTTTGGGATACAGTGCTAAACGGCTTCGCAATGTTATCTCTGAGCAGTGATTGTAATAACGCTGATTATTTATTCCGTTTTTATTTATTCGCCATTATTTGTCTCCACGTTATAAACCTACTTTCCAGTACAATTCTTTTTTGTTCCGCCGTTCCTAGGTAAGGACCCTATCTTCCTAAATTCCTAAAGGCCTGGATGTCTCAGTTACACCACTGGTTATATAGCTTTGGACATTTGATAATAATAGTTTCTGTATTCTTAAAGTGTGAGTTTCATTCATGAACTTTGGTTTTTGGCTATCGTCATGCAACTTAATGAAATACTCTTGTTCTTATACATAGATATATATAAACGAGACTTAAGTCGAGACATTAAATTCTATTCAACAGTGGTAATTGAACTTGAACACATAAACGTATAAACTATAGCTGAATTAAGAAGAAGCTGACTGCAACTCCCAGACTTGATTGCCTACACTCAACTCCATGTACCATCCCGACCCAACGGTTTTGTGAAGAACATTTCAAGTCTTTGGTATCACGAGCTCAAACCCGTTTCTACCCTGGTCAGCAGAGGCGGCTCCGGCCACCGAAAACTTGGAATGACTACGTATTTGAAATTTTTTAGGACAACGGCCTTCCCAAATGGAACGCCATTTTTGAAAAGTTAAGCCATTTTTTGTGAAAATGGGTCATTATCTACGAAAGAGCAGATTTTTGACTTAGATTTCTTTGGAATAGTTGGAATTTGTTACACCTAATGTGAGATCGCACCCTTGCCAACATTTGTCCTCTGAGAACATTAGGGAGGGCACGTCTCTGTATACGTGCCATATATTTTTGTGTCAAAAAAGGTTTGTTGCTTTATATCGAAGGTAGTGCTTG
This sequence comes from Chironex yamaguchii, assembly GCA_024741275.1. Lineage (NCBI taxonomy): Eukaryota > Metazoa > Cnidaria > Cubozoa > Chirodropida > Chirodropidae > Chironex > Chironex yamaguchii. The sequence goes on from JANTCA010091420.1 coordinate 3,062, forward strand.
TCTTGAACTCATTGCAAATTACTTTCAGCATGTCGTGATCAATGTTTCTAGGAGCATCCTGATACAAAAAGTGATGTAATAGAAAAAACATTAATTATGGAATATTTAACATGTTTTAAAATTACCTTGTATGGCACTGGAAAGCAATATTGGCTTTTTAAGAATCTAGTCAAAATCTCCGTACTGGTTTGAATACTAATGGTCTTCAATAACGTTTTATTTGCCACGAATATAAAATGTCTTAATTCAAATGCAGGGCCTCCTTGCCGCTGTTAGAGGAATCTCTCCTCTTTTAACCTCAACTGCTTGTCAGTTACGATCGTGTTGGGTAGGAGACATTGGACCGACGCGTAACGCCATTGTTTCAATAATTTTAATCACAGAAAATTGTGAATACTTTTTTGGTCACAATATTACGAGATGCAGGGATGAAGTAGTCGGTAGGTACTCAGAAATTTAGTTTTTTAAATGGACAGTTTATTTATGCGTCAAAAACCATGTTTTCTAGAGTTGCTGGTTTTACAAGTTGAATGAAACCATGAGATCAGAAATTGGTGTGTTTGCTGTTTGTGACTTTGTCATGATGCCATCGTGTAAGCATCATTATGATGTATTATTTATACACCCTGTAACCAACTTGTGCTGGCATTTACAGATGTACGCATCCATTATCATCACCAGACAGGAGGGATTGAATTGGGCCTAACGGGTGTAACATTAAAGATTGTCAGATGAACACCAGATTGTAAACGAAATAAATTATTGCGGTCTGATCTTCTAGTGTTATGAATAAGGAGCAAACCAAACTTTACAACAAATATAAATGTAATCGACAAAACTGTCTCTAGTATTTTGCTTTGACCACAAGCATCAACAGACATCAGGTATCTGTTCATTTGTGAACCAATAACCTTTTGGAGTACACGACCGAATATCACGAAATAAACGGATAGAGAACTAGACTCAAGATAAAAAACCCAAAAACACTACAGTGTAGCAAAGGTTTATACTTAAAGGGGTTTGTCTATTTTAATTGGACTCTTTTTAAGAGAAATATTTTTCTGCACAAGGTTTGCGTAGCACTTACTCCTGTTGAAGAGTATGTGGGTAGCAGAAAATAATAAAACAGCGCTGTCTCTGTTACTAATCACTTGTGTAGGATAGTACTATTTATTTTTATTCTTCTATGTTTATGAAATTCAAAGCAAATTTTCTATTTCACAAAACTTTAAGTTACACCTTCTATGTAAGACTACTATTTTGTTAATACAAAATGTAAAAGCAATTTTATAATTGTCTACATTATTGCCCAAATATGGCTTAAAAGTTATGCACTTCTTTGTATGTTTCTAATCCACTGTCTGAGATTAAATATTCCTTTCCTTTGTGGTGCATAGAAAGAATTAAAGAAAAGGAGATCAGTATTAACAAAGCATCACGCAGCAGTAACACCCCCTTAAATGTGATGTAAGCGTGATCATGAAATAGAAAAAACACTTAATTTGATGAAAAGTGCTCTATGAATCGGCAAAGCTGAATACATATATGCCCGTTTATTGGACTAATATTCTAAGGAAGAAATTTTATAACATTTCATAACAAAACATTGATGTTTGTAATTCTGCATTTCGCATAATGATTATTCCAGAATGTGAACGAAGAAAGAGAAGAGAATGAAAAAGACAACAGAGAAGTTGTTGAGACGACATTGATAACTTGCTAGAAAAAAACTAAGGAGATATTATGAGGGACAAATAGAGGAGATGTCAACGAGTTTACGTCTTGGGGTGAAAACGTAAACACTCTTAATGCCAATAGTTTTCTACTTATGATAAAACGTACACGTTCATAAAATTTATTTAAAAGATTCCTGTCATTATGTAGTTAATTATACTGCTTCATATGTCATAACCAATAACAATACTTTGATCCTCCTAAAGTGACAATCCTTAACTCTTCTTTTAAACTCATCATGCTAAGTAGGATGAACAAGTTAATTGTTGCTGTTTCTTCAGACAAGAACAATAATGTTTTGAGATAAGCTCTTGGATCAACGCCTTTACGCTATACCGAATATACTAATTAAAAACACACTCTTGATCATCGTTTTCCTGTAGCTGCCATTGTAATTCGCAGCCATAATTTTTACTTCAAACACTGTAATAAAACAATTGACATTAGAAACTCTTTTACCAATGGTCGCATTCAAGGAAATATCTTTACTCATTAATGATAAATCTGACTATAAGCAACGTATTCGTGATTGTACGTCTGCTCAGAAAGTTGTTGCTTATCATTTCTAGTCCACCAGTCACATTTTCAAGTGTAAAGATAAATAGTCAATTCCAACTTCTTTCAATGGTCGTCAGAGAATTTCTTTATCTAACGGTGCCCCTGGGCTTATTGTCAAACATTTTCGTAGTAAGTGTATTCTTGATAATTTAGTTTATTAACTTCGCTAAATGTCTTTCAAGCATCTAAGTCGTTGTCTGCTAAGTTTCTTTTCCAATTTAAAAGTTTGTTCTTTCTAAAGCCGTAGGTCACCTGTAGCAGCTAAACTCTATGTTCCAAACAAATGTTTCCCCAAATCATGATTTCCATCATTTTGGAAGTTCCCAATGGATATCCCTGTATTCAAGAAGTCTACTGAAATATGAAATTCCATGTAACTACAGACAAATCAGTACTTTCCTGTTATCAACTATAACACGTTTTTTAAAGTTCTAAACGACGATTCCCTGGTGAAACATCTTGACTCTAATGGTCTTCTTACTGACTATCAATATTGATTTTCTTCCAATAGATCATCAATTAAGTTGTAAGATTGATTTGGTAGCTAACCTGGTGACGCATGTTCTGTGGTTGAGTGCTAAGAAATGGCTTTTTACCTTAAATGCAGCATAATTATAATTTCTATGTATTAATTACTTAAAAGAGTCATTTGTTCCTCTTCTTTTTAATAAATGGAAGTGATTTACTTGACAATCACTCTTTCAGTCTTCTTGGCATTACATTCACTAATGATATATTCTTGAATATTTACTTTAAATTAATCACTAAATCTGTAGCAGTGAAAGTTGAGCTGTGCTCTGTGCATGCAACGTCCTTACACCTAAGACAATTTCTTATCTTCATAAGTCAGTTATTTGACCCTTCATTGAATATTGTTGTGATATCTGCATTGTAGATGGTCTCAATGTACTTACTTAAATGAAACTAACATAAAAACTGTAATGCAGTTGGCTGTGGTGTGCCATCTGCATTGGACTCGGTCTCTAATAACTGTGATATCGTAATAGCAAGGAGTACATCATCGCTTTAAGCAGAATGCTTACATATCAAACTGTTTTAATGATGTTACACTGTGTTGTACCGAGAGAAACATTGAAAGGAAATTAACGTTAAAAATATGCTTCGAGTCCTTCGATAGTATAAAATTAAACATACAGCATTTTAAAGCAATACATAATCACTTCTATTAAAGCCAGATATAATTGATCAGCTTTTGTTCTTTGCCAATCTATTGAAGATACCATATCGCATGATGTCATTGTACCTTCGAGCTATGATAATGGCGGAAGAATGACGTCAGTTACAGCTATAGCTAATGGTGTATCCAGTGGGAAGGTCGCTTTCCTGCTGTATGCTTTCATATCCCTTTTTCAACCACACGGGGACTTCTAGCATTTATTATTAGAGGGTTCTTTTAATAATGGTATTCTGTATGCATTGTCACACATGTTGTAAAATACCTTTTTCCATCACTTCAGTATAACCGGAAAAAGTAGCTAAGCGGCTCCGATGTCGACGGAAAAACTGCAGCTTATGATCATCTCACCAAATTGCGAAATAGATAAACAGAGACAAATGAGGACTGCCCTTTGATTGCCCAATCCATTGATAAGCGTGTGATGTGATCATTAGTGATTAAAAAGCTATCGTTAACATCGTTCTCTTGTTCGTTGGCTTGATGATGCCTTTGTGATGTTGTAATGGAATATGTCAGGTCCGGGTTGAATTACTTAATCAAACGTATGACGGAGGACTGCATTTTGTGAAGGCCTTTTTCTCTAAGTCAAGACGACAAGGGAATCGTAACAGGTTGCATGTTATTCACCTTGTACCTTTTTAAATCTGGTTAATAAAACGAGCTTTATTTTCGAAATGCTTGCATTTGTCAAGCCTCTAATTTGACCTAGATGATAGTTTGTACCATTACACAACATAAATAATATGAATGTACCCACGGACAATAAAATAGGTCAAAATTGTAATGCGTTGTACAACGTCATTTTACTTCTTGATGTGCATTACCTCATCAACGATTTATTCACTTCGTCACTGTTTACAAGAAATGTGATTCTGTAAAGATGAACAGCCAAAGTGACGTATTATTTACTTCTTACTACATTAGTCAGTGATGAAGCGACTAAAATGTTTACGAAGGTATTTAGTTCTCTGTTTAACTGGAACGAAATGGTTGTGACATTTAGAAGACATGATTTGTTACCAAATATGATTCTTATTTGTGATTTACGACCACTACTTGTTCTTCTGATCCTTCTGTAACTTGATAATTGCTAGATATTGTTACTGAATCGAAAGATCTTTGAAATTTAAACCTAAAACAGTTAAAATAGAGATAACATCTATAAATTAGTATTTTTGATTGAAGGGGGATAATCTAAAAAGTGTCACGAACAGCATTAGTCATTGACGTCACAGATACCAAAGCGGCTTTGAATATAGGTGACGTAACATCAAGCGGTCCATGAGGACTGGGCGTAATTATTCAATGTATGTAAGACAAATATGCGAGAGAAGTCACGAAGTTTAACTTTTTACTGTATACGAAGATTTCACCCACTTGTGTCCACAAGTTTGTCAACCTAGTGTACAAAGACTCCTCTCTGTTTAAATTGGTTTGGGCACAAAATGTCAACAGATCTTGTTATTTGCTTACATTCCTTCATAATAAATAAAAATTGTTCATAAGGTTATCATCTTGTCACTATTTCATACAGTCCAACCTTCAAAAGTAATTCATCAGTGAACGTGCTAATTTCTTAAAACATTTATTGATGTGCCCACGTCAAGAAAGGTCAATTTTTAAAGAAATAAAATACGTGATAGGGAGGATCTTTTTGAAATGCGAGCCTCGACATGTAGGATTTCCTTTCACTCTGTCACACCGCTCCTTTGCAAGCGAAGACTAACTGTGTATTCACATATCATGCAAATTGATGCAGATACTTAAAGAGATATGGGAGTCAAACGGTTTATGACTGAAAACATGCCTTAAATATAAAAAGTATTCATAGACTGAGCGTAATGTGTGATATTATTTTGAACCACAAGTCTGAGTTGACTAACTCAGTAGAGCATCCAAAGAAATGTCAATATTGGGAAACGGTTAATGTATTTGCATTCTTACAATTGTGGAATGTCGGGAGGAAACTCAGCTAGGATTTATGGAATGAATACACGCTATTTATATAAGCATTTATACTGTGAAAATGCGTATGTAATTCAATATTAACGCCACGGATAGCCTACGTATGTTTATGAATAACAATGCAATTCTATCAATTAAATGAAGACCCGTCATAAACAGTAGGGGAAATTATTAAAACTGGCTCATTACTATCCTCAAGTAACATTATTTCGTAAAATATACCATGTTTTGAAATACTGCCTGGTTTCGCCAGTTTTGGAAGATGTAAGCATTTAGTTTTCGAAATATAGCGACACCTTGCTTACCGGAGGAATATTTCTTGTTGTTACTGTGCTGTGCAAAAGCACCTAAAGGAGCCAGCCCAGATAGGCTTAGTTTCCCTTAAATTTTGGGTCACGAGGGAATTAGAAATGAGAATTTCTTTTTAAATTGTTAAGTGTTACGTCAGCTTTTCTTTTTCATTTAAGTCACACTCAATGGTCCCTGTCTTACAATTGAGGACAGCGTATTGGACAGAATTCAACAATAGCAAATCTTAAACACATTCGTCAGCAGTGATTAATCTATGTATTCTATGCATCATATAGAGAGATCTGATGACGTAGAAGTTTCAGCAACTTTTTCTTAGAATTACGTAGAGAAAAACGAAATTGTTCATAATATGTGAATCCCAAATGGATCAATATGAGTAAAATAATATAAATAATAGAAAAGGGAAGTACACTTGAACCAGTTAATGCCAATGGCCAGTGCGATAAAGAAGTGTAAGATCCTACAGTGAGACAAGTGTAAAAGTGATTTATAACACAACGTGTGGTTTCATTTGTCTCGCGAGAAAAGATGTCCATTTTATGTCCCTCCTCCTCATTGCTTTTAAATTACGGAATTGTTGTTTTGGTCATTCATTTTCCTACTCAAAACCAAAGTTACTTGTCTAAATGATCTGATCTTTGATGAATCATTCTTCCCATTAAAACTAGGAATTTTATGAAATATTTAGACCATGGTACTTTACCTAAAGGCCCTCTGAAACTAGTCTAAATTTGACCTTTTCTGGATGTGACTACGGAAGAATCTTTAAATTTGTTTACATTAAAGATGATCTGTTTCATAGAATCTTACCAAGTCTCCTTTTACATGTCGTTGTATAGGGCAATCCTACAGAGCATCGCATTAGCGTGCGACTAGACTTGACATAATGAATTCATATAATTCATTGAATGAGGTATGGTTTGTAAACAACCAATTTGCGGCTTAATGCGAGGCATTCTGCATACAAAATCTAAACTTGATTACGAAGGCAGTGTCACAATAGACCAATGATCAACAAAATCTCTATAAAGAATCATGCAATTTTGACTTCGAGAAACATGTCCAGGTACGAGTAAATTCCTGTCAAAAGTACGTCTAACTTTACTAGAGAGATATTCCTTTTAAAGCCTGGTACGTAACGTTTGTGACTTGTATGCCAAAGAATGTGAAAAGGGACTTGGACAAAGCAGCAGGATATTCTCCCTAGACACGTTGACAATAACTCAGAATTTTCAGGTCTCTTGTTTGGTTTAAAGATAACCTTGTTTAGATTGGTTGAATGAGATCATCCCATATTGTTGGTCTTATCCATCCTTCTATCCTAAAATCTTAAGTTTACAAATTCTCAATGTTACTATTTTCGTGTAAATAGTGCATTTTATAAAACTTCTTAGTTCAGCTTAGGAAAATATACTCAGCGATTACCTATTTTACGAATTTAGACAAACATCAAACACATTCTAAGAAATGCATTGTGTTACAAGACACCCACTACTGATATTTGTTTTAAAATAAAAGTGGCTGTTTTGTGAAAGTAGATAGTATGCTATGCTAGTGAAGACTAATCCCTTTTATTGTCCATTTGCCGATGCCATCAAAAGGAGTGAAAAACACGAGTAAGAATTTACTTCAGTGGAGCTGTGAACCATAGTCTGGACCAAGTTTAATGTTATCCTTTTTCTTTGGCCAAGGACACAATCAATATTCTAATGTTGGACTTAGCTTTAATAATGACCTTAATTTCTATGTTTTCTTATGGCACAAGTTGTCTTATACAAATTCAAAATAAATTAAGTATATTGTCATTCCACTGAGCAGCAATAACATTAGGTTCTAGTCTTCGTTAGTAAAGCTTCGAATTCCCATGAAATCGAGCCAAATTCACCTTCAAATCAGCTGCTACAACAGTCAAGTTCTTCTGAGTACCAAAGAATTACAATGGTTTCCAGTCAAACCCGAAATTCGACGATGTAGAACAAAAGCTGATAATGTTTGTTGTACTGTTGTGGACTTTGAGTTATTGAGTTCGGAAAATTACCTTGCTTTCAAATGCTTTTGTACATGTTGTCACTGGAATTCAAACCAGTTAATTTGCTACAAATAGCTATTCAAGTAATGTTCAACTTTAAAAACACAAAAATGAGGAAATGCTGCCAATTCGTTAACTTGAAGATTAGTGAGGTGAAATTCAGACTGTCTCCCCTTGTTCTTTGGGCCAATCAGAAAGGAAGGCGGATTTCCTTTCGTTGTGCATGTGCAACCAAAGGAAATGATATTAGGTAATTTGTTATGGATATCTGTATTTATCTATGTATATTTAACGTATATCAGACTAACCTAAATTTTGGAAAAGGAATAACAAATAGATATTCAGTGTCATTAGAAAAGTTAGGAATGTGTATGAGAAGAATAGCTTTAAAGTGCCTCGTTATAAGACGGGAGTGATAGGTTAACATCGACATGAATTAACACATTTTACATATACAAAAAGTATCCTTGCTTAGGTCAGAATTTAACACTTTTGTGGTCGTCCATACCTTTTAATATGTAATTTGTATCATGCTCTTCACTGTTTTCTATATTTCACAGTTTAGATTATGGTCAACTCATTCCAATATGTCGTGACAAGCATGACCTTCTTCCTCACGAACTGACACCATCAATGCAGTCGTTGTTTAGAAGACAGTAGAATGTTGATTGTGTTCACATTAGCAATTGTCAGAGAAACTGCAAATAAGGAACCACAAGAGTATCACGTACCATTATCCACTCAATTTTATTGTCCCCGCAATTATTCAAATTTAGGATACAGTCATCGTTTTCATCTTACAGTTTTTAAATAGAGATTGATAGAATCGTTGAATGTAGGCTACTATTTTGAAATGATGATGATAAGATGAAAAAACGGCCTGAGTTGCTTGAGCAAATCATTAAAGACTTTGTAGATGTCCGACCGATTTTACCGTGCGGGTCCGAAAAGGACAACAGAGACAATAACAAAAAGAAAAAAGTGAGAAAAAGGCGGGCGCAAAGGATTGTGTAGTAATAGCCATTGTTTTGCATAAACTTCTAGTATAACATTTTAATGGTATGGTAAGTGCTCCTTCGAGCACAAAGGACTGGCAACACTTTAATACCGATCAATCCACAAATTTCGACGTAAAGGAGGATCTCCACTAGGCGAAAAAATTCCGCGGCGCGCGATTATTCTGTCATAATTTTCCGCGGCGGAAAGACAGGATGATCCCCACATGCGGTACTATGCACTTTGTCCGCAGCTCTGATCTAAGATGGCTGCCATGAACTTGAGATATCTACTCCTACTTCGGAAAGTCCATATGCGTCGCTATTTGTTGTGGCGAAAGAGAAAGGTACTGCTAAAAAAAGTAAAACAAAACGATTTTGGGTGAGGAAGATATATGCTGAAAGACAACAAAAGGGAGAATATTACACACTGGTCAGAGACCTTAGACTTTATGACCATGAACTGTTCTTCAAATGTTTTCGAATGTCCCCAACCACATACGAAAAGCTACTTGGCTATGTAGGTGCTGATCTTAAGAAAGTCACAACAAAAATGCGTGAGCCCATTGGTCCAGATCAGCGCCTTCTTATTATTCTTCGATACCTTGCTACAGGTGATGCACAGACAACTATAAGTGCAAATTACAGAATGAGTCCCACTGCCGTTGCAAGGATAATCCATGAAGTTTGCCAAGCCATTTGGAACAGATTGTCCAAACACAATTACCTCAAAGCTCCAAGCACAGAGGCTGAATAGAAAAGAATCGCTGGTGAATTTGAGGATCGTTGGAATTTTCCGAATGCCGTTGGTCCAATTGATGGAAAACATGTGGCTATGTTTGCACCTGCAGGCTCTGGTTCAGCATTTTTCAACTACAAAAAGACTCACAGCATAGTCCTATTGGGTGTATGTGATGCTAAATACAAATTCCTCCTTGTTGACGTTGGGGATAGTGGCAGACAAAAAGCGATGGGAGTGTCTACCATAATAGTCACTTAGGATTAGCTTTTGACAATAACAAGTTAAACATTTGCTGGGGATTCTCCACTGAGACATAGCAACAGAATTCTTCCATATGTTTTTGTGGGAGATGATGCCTCCGGATTGAAAAGACACATGATGAAACCGTACCCATTTGCAAACTTGTCTATGGATAAAAGTATATCTAACTACAGGTTAAGTAGAGCACGAAGAGCGATCGAGAATACTTTTGGTATTGCTGCCAGCAGATTCCGTGTGCTTCACAGACCAATAATAGCATCTGCAGATCAAGAAAAAGAAATAACAAAGGCTGTAGTTGCG
>JANTCA010091421.1:0-13155 GCA_024741275.1 Chironex yamaguchii
TGGCAACAGTTTGTATCTAATAATATGCCAAAAACTGGAGATGAATTTCAGAGCAAGATGTTAGATATGGAAGAGCGTTGGCAGTTTCCCTGTAGTTGGGGAGCCATTGATGGATGCTACATCCCCATTAAATGCCCACCTGGTGGCCAAAGTTCTCGAAAAGAATATCATAATTTCACGAACTTCTATTCAATTGTCTTCATGGTATTAGTGGATGCTAAATATTGCTTCATCTGGGGAAGTTGTGGTTTCCCTGGGAACTCGCATGAGTTGATCATTTTACAATCGACCACTTTGTGGACAAAAATTAAAGATGGAAAAATAATTCCAGATATCTGTCAAGAAATAGATGCTGTTCAAATTCTTCCTCTTATACTGGGGGATTCTGCCTTTCCCTTTGAATCATTTTTAATAAACCTTACAGCAATGCAGTTTTGACTAAAAGCCAACGCTATTTCAACTACAGACTGAGTCGTGCCCAAATGGTCATTGAGGGAGCATTTGGCCAACTTAAAGGAAGATGGCGGTTCTTGATGCAAAAGTCTGAGGGCAATCTCTATGAAACCAAAAACTTTACCCCATGACCATTACACCTTTACTCATTTAAGTGGACAACGTGTTAAGATACAAACAGCCAAAGGCAAAAAGCTATATTATCAAGAATACCACCAAAAACTAGTTAATTACCTAAAGAGCTGGCAAAGCAAGTAAATCATTTCTTTTTACATCATAGCCATGTTGATCAATTTCTGTAAAATTACGTTTTAACATGCTATTGCACAGCTGCACAGCAAATCTAATACCATAATTGTAAAACAATGTCAAGATAATGTAGAAGCAATAGTTCACTTATAATATGCCATACCAGATCTTTACACCAATAAATGTTGGAAGTCCATAATTCCATGAATAAAGTTAGATCCAATCAATCACGATAAAACATTTCTACATCTTCAATAAGTCAAAACAACTATACAAATATACTCAAGCAGCTGAAGTACAAAAAATGTTTTCATAGCACACACGAGCTACAGTATAAATGCAAAAACTGTTTATCATGCTGAATGATGAACAAATAATAAAAAAATATACTGAACTCACTAAACTATCTACAACAATCATGCACATGAACTCTGCAGTACCACACAACAGCCAAAAACTTGACAACCTTTATCCCTACTGAATCTATAGTTCTAACACAGTTGGATATCAGTGTACAGTATATCAAAACCAAACATGATAAAACACAAAGGAAATTGATGTAATTATAAAAGTATGGTTCTATTGGACAATGACTATACCACTGCAAAGCTTGCAATAGAATGCACTAAACAAAGCCCAATCAATAATTCATATCCTGAAAATTATTTACAGCTGTGCAGGTGCTTTTGATTCCAAAATTCAAAAATCATAGCTCATCAATTATTATCTTAAGTAATAGGCTCAGAGATAACCAAAAATAACACCAACGTCTGCAATACCTTAACATATCTTGGATAAAGGATATTGATCTTAACTGCCATTTAAAAATGCTCAAATTCATGCACTATAGAACACATGCTATTTATTTCTAACTTACTCATAAAACAAAGAACTTTACTACACGATCTTTTATATTACACTGCTTACAAACTATTATAACAATACGAAGCAAATAATTCCAGACTTGTGACTTCACTTTATCTTACTCTTCCCCTCAAGTTGTAAGGTATCTGTTTGCTTGCAAATATCACTTACAAGGAGGGTGTGTTTTGTGCTTACAAGCCATCCATTTATTCTCATTTTCAGTAGTAGACAGGGTGGTCTTGCATAAAGAACACAAGTAATGTTATGACAGACTAACAAAATTTTGAACCAGCAACTCTGGCCTATTTTTCCAGGTTTTGTGTTTTAAAAACTGGACTCCAAAAAAGACCACAGTGGCTTTTGTACAGTTATTTGACCAGGAATTTGCCCAGCATATCATACAATAGCCTTTATTGTGTACTATTATTTCAGTTGTACTTCTGACTTTTATTGAATAAATGCAAATCAATCCACTTGACAAGTGATATGTCTCTCCAATATAACCTACGTTTTGAGAAGCAGTACTCATTCCTTACAAAACATGATGACATTACAATCAAAAAGAAATATGGTAACACAAATATTCTGAAAATCACATTCAAACAATATGATGCAACAAAACTAAATAAAAAAGACGTTAGAGTAACAGTAAATACGGTGCAACAAAGCTTAGCTAAACTCATTACATAGCTTTATTCTCCAAAGCAATATACCTCCAATATAAACTTTTATTTGCACAGTCAATCTAAAGTATTAATTCTAAAAATCATTTTTATTGTATACTAGTAGAAATACATTTGAGAATATACCTCTAACAAAATCTTGAGGTGTGCTTACAAATAATTACACTAGCATCCCCTATTATTTGTTCCCAAACTAAATGAATAAAACGTAATTTACTCCAGTTATTATTTCTTGCATATAGTGTCCACTTCGACACTAAATTTGAAATGCTGAGTTTAAAATAGAAGGAACAGAAATAAAACTGAAGCTATTCCAACCTTTTTGTAAACCATAATGATAGCCAGTTTACAAAATAACAATAACATTGTTGATATGACACAATCTTAACTAAACCTTATCTAGAATTTTTAATCGCATTTCTAAACAACTTAGAACAGCATATATGTGCCCAATAGTCCCTGCTTTGGAATTGCAAATGATGTTAAACAAAATAGGGTTTATATTTGGCTTTATATAATCAATTAAGTAATTTTCAAGTTGGTATACGTCTATTCTATTCCCAAAACAACCTTCACAGATTCTACAAAATCTGCAAACAACACAGGATGGCATAAATCAAACTTGGTGATTATCTTTAAGCCTTGAAGACCATATTTTACTATTAACGTGCTTTAACAACATATATAAACATCATGTACTAAACATTACCTCCAAAGGTAAAAATCAAGGTAAACAGACTTAAAATTCAAATATCATAAATTTTACTATACATTTGGTACTCACACATTGCCGCTTTTACTAGAACAAGACATACAAGAGAAAAGCATTATATATTAAAAAACCCAACAAATCCTTTTTTACCTTACTAAAGCGTCACCCAATGTAAGACTCAGTTCCTAGCTACATCTCCTCACGGGTTCTGGTTGCAAATTCACTCACACGACAAAATGTCTGATATATAAATATCATTTCAAATCACGTGTGGTTTATCAAAGTTATCAGCATTTCACAAAATTGACCTCATACATAATAACGTTCCTGCTTAAAATGTGCATAACTTAGTGGTCAACAGGTCATGTACAAATCCTTTCAAAAGGGTGAATACTCACAATAACTTTAAATCAAAGATATAGAAATTTAGTTTGCTTCCCTAATAAGCAGTGAATATTGAACATGGCATTTGATCTATATGCATTTTTGAAGAATAATAAACTAGGTTCCTGATCTAAATTACAGTGAACTTTAAACCAACATACTTTCATAAGCTTCTTAAAGTCTTCCTTCTCCGAGTACATAACATCTGCACATATTGGATGTTGCCTATTTTTAGAGCCCAACAAATACTCAAAATGATTTTTTGACCTAGATTAACTTACAGACCATTACTTTTCTAAATTTAGCTCTACTTCATACGTCAGCTTCTACGATCCTATTACATACCAAGCAACCAAAAGAACATATGTGGTTATACAAAAGAAAATGTACATTATTCAATGACTGCCTGATTCTAATGCAAAATAACTGAATAACTGCATCAGCTCACATATTGCAATGCATTACAAAGGGATCAATGGACTTTTATCTAATCAAATATTGTAATATGAATAAACATTCACTTCTCTTGAACTAAAAGTAGTGCTTTAATTAGCTTCTCAACTTAGAATTTCACTGCATTTGCAAATGTATAACACAAAAAAAACACAGGAAAGGATCACAGATTCTGCATTATTTATCACATTGCTTAAACCCCAACACAGACTATGGTGGAATTATTACCTTATACAAGACAAAAACTGGAATCAGAAATAACTTTGTTATGTCTATCATCCCACAAGCTTTAAACAGTCCACTAAACAAGTATAGACACACTACTTTTTAACACTAAAAGATAAAACAATCCTAGTAGTCAGATATTGTCCATAAACAAAATTATCAATATCAGATTTACTGACGATATGCAGTTGGCCTAAAATGGTTCTTTGACAACAGATTTAAGCACACAAAATATAAAATGGACAAATGCTATTTATTGAAAGAACTTTAAGATTTATTCTTGATTAGATGTTAATTTTATGTTACCAGAATTTGACTCGCTTATTCTTCATCAGCTTAATCACCACTATTCATTATAAAATGTTCATTCAATAAACAGAACTTGCATTCGATGTTTTGATAATATATGAACTTAAGCTGATATATAAACACTCATCAGATTTTTATTTTTCTTATCTTTTGACTGGAAAATCAAAATAACAGTCTGGACAGATGTTTGTGACTTGGATGATGGGAATCAAGGACCTCATTACAGTATCCAAATGATGTCTTTTCCTTGCCAAACAGACTTGGTGCCACAAATTCACTCATTTATAAGCTCTTGACTTCCAGTACAAACACTCATTTATAAGCTCTTTTTACTTAAAGGCAGACAAGCTTAGTTGGACAGTACATTGCTTGTCACATGTATCTCAAGACAAATTGTTGATAAAACGAACATCCCAATGAACATCAAAAGAAATGATAGGAGTTTAACATCACAATTTAAAACTGTCTTATCATCTGATCAGGATGGCCCTACTATCTGCTGGAACAGACATGGCATTACCATATTTCACCATAACAATTACTCTTGGATATTGGTTAATATCTTGAGACTAATGGAACATCAGTGGTGTCTCAACCTACCTTCGGCATCAGATAAAGAATTTTATAAGATTGGCTTAAACATCTGGAAGACTAAGCTGCCAAACATGGCTTCAGATCAAGGTAATACTTCTATATATATACCAAACAATGAACACTTTCAATGAAAACATATCATGTCTTTCATAGTAACCACAATAAAAAGTGAATAACACTGGGTTCATCACTTCTTCCTGTACCACCATCTTAGACCAAGACTGTATGGACAACTTAAAGGGATTGTTCCTTTTTGGATACCAGTTGTTTCCTTCCCTTAAGAAAACAGGCAAAGTTGTTTGAGCTCTTAAGATCCTTAAATCGGCTAGCACCTGTAATGTCCCACATAAAGTCTTTAAAAGTTTAAATAAATATCTTGAAACCTTGATACTGGAAATAATGAAAAGGTGAGACATACTACAAGATTTCAAGGACCTCAGTTGGTATTTTGATTGACCAACTTATGCACTTTTGATTATTACCAAGAACAAAGTAAATATCATAAGATTCCAGTTAGTGTTCTGTAAGGGTACTAACCAACTCCAATCAGGGAGAGCTTACTTCATGTAAATCTGGCTGGGGATCAGTGGGGGAGTGCGATCCAGACTGAATCCATTGTCCTATTGGAGAATGAGGAAAATCAAATTACAGCATCTGGCAACCTTGGCTAAAAAAGGTATGTTGTTGTTGCCTCCATTAGGAACAGCAACCAATAAGCATGAAGTTAAAGTAGCATCAGAAATAATTGGTCAAAATCAAACTTGTCTATCACTTACGCTTGGCTGTCACAGTCTGCAACTGTAGTGTCAATTGGCAGGGATGGGTCAAATATGTACTTGGTTGTGATGATAATAGGCCATAATCAGATGATGATGATGATGATGATGTTTTGATAAAAGACTGGTTACTCGTGGACTTATTGATAACAATGCCCCAGTGAAAATCCTTACAGGATCCTAAAAGATCCTGTCCAGATCCTATGTAGGATACTGCAACAGAAATTTGTTATGATCCTGTAATATCCTACAAGAATTTTCAAGATCTTATAAGAACCTGAAGGATCCAATAAAAGAGCTTAGAGAAACATGAAGGATCTTGCATTGGATCCTCTGCAAAGACTTGGTACGATTTTAAAGAGGGACTTACTGGCATATGGAGTTGAGCTGGTGCCTTATGGGGTGCAAATCTGTCTCCTTAGAAATCTTACACACCTTTGTTGCAAGTCCTCTAAAGTTGATTGAAAGTCCTTTTGTTTTGACAGAAATCTCATACAATATTTTAAGGAAAAGAATGAGCTTGTTACAGTAGGCACACAGAAGAAAAGGAGTATTAACTTCAACTAATTTCAAGAAGGATCACACAAGTCAAATCTTTAGATATTTGCTTTGTATAACTACAATATACATATACATTGAGAAGTAAGCAGCTTACTTCTTCATTTCATGACAGCTTATATGCAAATAATCTCGCTATGTCTGATGCCAGTTTTTCACCATACGGCTAAAGTGCAATTTAAAATGAAAATTTCAAAGGTTTGATGTTAAACGATTACTTCATAGGGTTGGCATCTATCAAGGGACTTGTGCTTATACATTGCTCACAATTACCCTAACCCTGATTGGCCAAGTGCTCAAGCCCACCCTGCCCTCAAAAATTGGCTGAACGGTATGCATATTCTGCTTTAGTTATCTCACATGTGGATAATGACCCATACCCATATAAATTAGAGACTTTCCAGATGCTGTCCCTGTGAACGACTCTTAGATTGCCAGACACCAACACCTTACCAAGGTTCAAATTGCCAATGTGTGCACTATGTTACCAGTAATGGGCCGCAATAGCACCAACTGATCAGACAACTGGCACTGAAACCATCCTGCCATCATCCTTCAGTCTCATGTTCAATAGTAAGTTAAAATGGCAATATTGTAAATGGGATGTGAGGGCATCAGAGATGCAAATATCTCAATCAAAACTCAACAATTAAAAGGACCAAGTACACTTCAGCTCCATTGTCCCAGAAGCTGAAACCTTAGGGATTGATAAGCTTTAAGTAACTTTTATTCAGATATTAAAAATATTTACAGAAATTGTTTTATATTTTAAACATAAAGACATAGCTTTAAAAGCTGTATTATATATCCAAACATCAGAATTCACTTTTGCAATACTAGGTTAGCTATCAATTATTAAGTTCCTATGAATTGATCACACCTGAAACAGAAGGAACCCCAAAAGCTTCCAACATATTTCCACCACTTAGCAAATTATTTTATTTTCAATTTATCTCCAGCCCAACTCTTCAGTTTGTACAACAGAAAAATACCAAATCATACCTATCTGTTTAATGCATAAGTCATATTAAGCTCTCAGCTTTCAGTAATCTGCTGCCATAATAGGTCACATTCTACATTTGTATTTTATGATTTATGATTAATTTGATGGATGTCTTGTGGAACATTTACATTTAATAAGTCATTAACCTATTGTGCAACTACACCTAAATATTTAATATGTTACTGTAAATTTCAATGTGATAACAAAGTTCATATGAAAACAGTTATAAACATTGCAAACAAATCAATTGATAATCATTAAATTATTCATTTTTAAAAATTGCCAGAAACATTAAAATCACTCTGAAAACTTTCTGTTCTTCACACTAACTTTTAAGAGTAAAATGTGTCAAATAGAAGAACTTTCAATAAAAAATATGTAACATAACTTTCAAGGGCATTTTTGTCATGTTTGACCCCTCACTGTCACAAATCAATAGTTACATCTGCAGATACGTTTGCAGTGTAATGAGAAGACACTTTGCACATCAAAAATGGGTCACAAATGAAATGTTCAAAAACTGAAACAGGTATCTTTACAATCTAATGGCGATGGTAATAAAAACAGTACTACTGTTAATATTATATGTGCTCCAATCACAAAAAGTGCATGCTGGCACATACCAATTCTTTTATGGCACAACATTTATCCATTGCCAAAAGCAAGAATAAATTGATTTTGATGTGAGAAAATTAAACACCATGCTTTTTTTCTTTTCAACAGGTGCATTACCTTCTTTTGCATGAAAAATACACCCATAACATAAAAGCCTTTTTGTCTTCATTCATTGATATGCCAATCGAAATATACCCAAACCAGTAAGGAACACAAACAATCATTTTACAATCATTTTTCATAATACAAACGTGTGGGCATGTATTAGGCCTGGGTAAGCTGTGAGTTATCAGTTGCAGTTTAAAATAATGTAGCCAATTTTTCTGTTGTGCAGGCAAAGGGATAACAGAATACGTTGTGTAACTGGAATGATTACCAAAATGCTGAAAAAATTACATTTCTACCTACTTGCAATAACCATTGAACCACTGCCCAATTTGAGAATTGCAAATGGGATTTTAGAACGTAAATCTTGATACTCTAGATAGGATTATACACAGTAACAATTTTATGTACATTTCCACTGTTACATACATTTACAGTCTGTTACATACATTCACACTCTGTTTTTCATTCAATAAGAACAAAGGTCTGTAATAATTTCCTCTACTTTTTTGTTTTGGCTCTACAACAATCTAATTCCAAAATTTAAAAAACATGAAGAAGAGTTTGCTTATAAATAAAAGGTAGATAGTGCTGTTATAAAGTGCTGTCCAATATCACAATTATTCCTATTTAACTCAGACCAGAGTGTAATCTTCTTATTCTCTGGCTATATGCCAAAAAGAATTTACTCTAGACCACAATCCAAGCACATGAAGATTAAAAGGATAAAAATTTCAATTAGGTGTGCCGGACAAACAGAATAAGCATAATTTAACAATGAAACTCAGTAGGAATGGCATATTAGACAAGTCAATATATTTACAGTACACATCTCTACACATGCTTTCCAGTTTGTATTAAAGGCCTCCAGTTAGTCTGATTTTCCCAAGTAGTAGTGCGAACTACTCAGTCTATCCTATAGTACTAGCCATCCTCTGGATATAAATTACTCTAGTTTTTTAATCTGGAAAAAAAATCATTTGTTTGCCTCTTGGCCGGTTGAGTAGTCCTTGTCCTGATGATATTTGGGGTTCTACATTGCTGCTCGCTACCCTTACAATCTGTACTAAAATCAATACAACTACAACCCTTTGAATTTGCATGGTCCATTATGAAAGATGTAAATAATTGAAGCTAATCATTAAAAAGATGTCATCTTTGTCTAGGAAAATATGGATCTTCGCATAAAAATAAGAGTAGCAGATAATTCCTATTTATATATCTTTTCCTTTGCTTTATACTTTATCATCCTTTACAATTAACATATTTAGCACTGTTTTCAGCAGCATCAGAACAATTTAATTCATACATATAAAACTCATGAGTAAAAGTTTAGCACAATACCTGTTTTAAAAGGGAGTCAAGGAGCATCCCTCAGACTCAATAGTCTATACTACAATCAATTTTTGATTCCAAAAAAAGTTTGGTGACGGAACTTTAAAGCTAAAACCCAGTCATGAAAGGGGCAAATTTATCAATGCAACTTGTTTCTTAGCTTTCATATTCATAGCAAAAAACAAAAAAAATAATTTTCTACAGAAAAGTTGAGTTAAGTACTTGCCACTACGTTTTAACTCACTAATGCCAAGGACTTCAGTAAATATAACTGAATTGCTGAATCCAAACACTGCTTTGCTACTAAAATTGTTAAGTCATGTTTCACATCATTTTGTACATATAATCTACAGGTATAACAATTGTTAATCTTTTCATACCCAGAAGATCTATAATGGGTGAGATTCACTTAACAGATAATGATCCCGGCTTGTTATAAATGCTCTTTCTTGGTATATATTAGAAAAACGTACCACATAAATCCAATGCCTGAGTTTAATGAATAAGGAAGCAAAAATACCTTGATCATTATATAGTTTATCCATGAAAACACAAACAATAATGTAAAAATAAATATATAAGGTGACATTTCATAACAGGCAAAACATGAAAACCTGAAACAAAAATGAAAACAGCATGCAAGAATTTCTATACTATTTTCATCAAAATAAAAACCGAAGGAACTTGATGATCTGTTGCAGATTTAAAACTGAAAAAATAATGAATTTTCCCTTACCCACTGCTAGGTTTCATGTCATAATACAAAGGACTTTCGTGGTCCTTCTCCGAATCTATGCGCTGTGATGGCATTGAGGTTTGTGCCATCTTATGTTAACCTTTAGGTCCTGGTTAATCTAGATTTGGTTGCTAACACATGCTGAACCATAAACATCACAAACAGATACAATTTTTGTGAAGACCATTTAAAACATTCAAATACTACGGAAATTTTGAAATAAAATTTCTATAGAAAATCAAATCCTATGTAATGACTGAAATCACTGAATCCTATGAAATGTTATGACTGTTTAGCTAACTGATTCAATACCAATGCAGTCTTCAGCTATAGAAGAAAACATACAGATGCACTTGGGTGGATAAAGCCAATATAAAGTTTTAAATATTCTTTCAGTTTTTAATGCTTCAGTTTATACAGCCAGGTAATTTAGGAAAACACTTCACCATCTGATGTAAATATCACTTAAAGATTAACAGGATAGTATATATAAAAGGTAAAGTACTAAAAGAGTACCATCTGCCATTAGGACACATATTCAAAAGTATGCACCTTTGAACACCTTTGAATCTTACCTAACTGACAAGGATTGCCATGATTTCAATTTCCCAAGTAAGATATTGGTAGAAATATGTCAGACAATACCTTTTAGGCCAATTCTGAAAGAGCCAAAGATTAAAATGTCTTCATAATTATGTTCATTAATTTTCTGGTACTCAAAATTTGGTACCTAATAACTTGATCATAAAATATTGCTAAACCCCCATCAAATTCATAGTCCAAATGCAAGACAGTGTAGTTTAATATAAAGAAATACTTATTGAGACACACTGTCTATATTTTATTGCTTAGTTTAAAAGGTGAAAATATCAAAATGTGTACACGAATACATGTGGGCACAGAAACCAACAATATCTAGAAAATCATTAATGTATTGAGCTGTAAACGTAATGTGAAGTTTGAATTAACAAATGCTTTATATATATATATACAAATGAGCTCCATTAGTTAATCAAAGTTAATAGTGTCTATTCACAGGCTGATTTCGTCTTAAACAAGCAGAACAAAACATCCAGTAACACCTCCTTTGGCAATCTCAATAGGTGAAGACTGACCCAGAACGGTTAAACTAAATGCATTGTTTCCAAGTTTTTATGTTTATTTGTTTATTACATACAGAGACTAAGCTAACAAGGCCATATAGGTGTGACGTGAACTCGCAAAAATCAGCCTCAGTAATCAGCCGACTCTCAAAGCAATGTTTGGTTTCAAAAAGAAATTTTTCAATATATAAATATACACGATAAATTTAAGAGGTTCACCAGTCCAATGAGCCTTGCTGGTCAATTACCATATACAATTACTATGTAGGAAGTAAATACTGAAACGGCAATAACCAAAAAATACAAACCAGAGACCCGACTACAATTCTCAAGGCCGTGCCATATAAAACGATTTAAACGTCAACCAGATGTAACCTCGTCGAGACAATCAAATATGCTACTTCATCCCCATTCCAATACGGGATCTCCAAGTGCCTTTTTCTGATAAATAAGCGAGTTGACAAACACTTGACACAGCAAACTGCTTAACTACCTGCTTTACATTTCATGCTACTAAAATCACGACTGATTTGAGTATCTCTTATCATGTAGCATATAAGGCTCTTCAATCCTCGTCGTCAACAACCACTGAGGATCTGTAGGCCATTGTTCGATGTCGTCAAATGTCGTCGCTACACTAACTGGGCACAACAGTCACAACAGAAATGAACTTGAGAAAATCTCGAAACAAAGTACTTTGTCACAAGTAAATAGACTACCAAGCAATCCGATTAAGTTGAAAGGTCAGTGTCAATTTTAATGTATCTGCTCCGCGCAGCAAAATGGTCAGTGATAAGTGGTGAGGTACCATTATGTTCTTAATACATAGTGTGTGAACTGTACACGACGAATCATAACCCTTGAGAGAACTGGCAATAAAGCACCAGATACCGTTCCAGCATTTACAAAATCAAAAACACATCAGCCAGGATTTGCGACAGAAATGCTTTGTAATTAAGCTACTGTGTGCAAAAACCATACTTTCTTAAGTGTTCGGTTTCATATGCAGCGTCAAACTGCAGGTGGTCTTCGTGAAAACGACCTTAGGGTTGCACTAAACTCCATTTTCGTAGGTAATTACTGCGAAACTAGACATGGGAATTTACTGGCCATTTTATCCTTTGGCTGTGCCGCAACTTTGCGTGTGGTCAGAGACGTGTTAGCACTGAGAAGATCAAATTTTTTAACGACTAACAGGCAGTAAACTTTTATGCATACACAATACTACAGTTACTTGTAACACATCGTAAGTTTCTTACTTAGCAGAGGAACATTATAAGCGTCTAAAATAAAACGCTGGTCAATATTTCACGTCAAAAGTCTACCAGCAGCTATAAGGTATGTTTGTAAAACCTGACAGTAAGTAAATGCCAAGGAAAAATAAATCATTACAAACACCTATTGTCAAATGTCGTCCTACCTTGATGTAAACAAGCCACCTCCAATTCACCCCGTGATCATTCTTTCAAGTCAGTTCAGCTGACGATCACCAAATGGCACAGCAAAGTGGTAATATACAACAGTACAAACACAAATATCGCTGAAGAACTACAACTCCAGCATCGGTGAGATATTTATTAAGTATCAAGTATCTACGATTAATTATGCTCAATATCTGTTGGATTCAGAGGATTGGTACGCATGTTGCGCCCTATTGTTCCACGACAGGATCTGGGTTTGACAGGAACGATGTGATGACATGTGACAACCATAGACCAATCATACGGCACGAATACTTCCAATTTTTTTTCAACCCTTCCAACAAAATCAACAAATTAAAAAAAACAAAATTACTTCACAATCGTTTTAAAATACGAAGAAAATAAACATTAAGGCTTCCTTGTTCAATGAAATCACCTCCGTGTCAGGTGGGGAAAGTCACAAGAAAAATGTCAACCTATTATGTGGTCGTTATATCATCGTCTCAAAGTCATCCTTCACGGATTTTCTTAGTTCTTTATTCTTTTGATGCCACTTTTGATGCAGACCTTTCTTTTT
>JANTCA010091424.1:0-13152 GCA_024741275.1 Chironex yamaguchii
TCTTGGGGTTCATTGGCTAAGTTGGCTCGGGACAGGCAGAGGTGGAGAGGATTTGTTGCTGCCCTACACACCACTGGTTGTAACGGATAATGATGATGATGATAATGTACTGATTGCGTCACGATACTTGCTATATCGAGTACAGAATGTGCCAGACACCGCGATTACAAGACGTCTTCTTGTTTGATCCATTTGTCCGTTGTTACTGATATTCACCGAAGACCAAAAAAGACATGTTTTGAGTATCGAAGTTTAATTACAACTTTGAAGGTAGACCAGTCGTTAGTGGCACAGATTTCTGAAATACCAGAAGGAACAAACATTGGTATGACATATTAGTATCCACTGTTTAAGACTTAATAGTTTGATTTCCTTGTTATTTATTCAACCGTTTTCGAAAAGAAACTTGGTATTGAGCCAGTAAGACTCTTCTTTTAATTGTTGCTTTTGCGATTGGTTGTATAGGGTGGGCAAAAAATTTTCAGAAAGCAAAGAATCCGATTTTAAAATTTAAGACCTTACGTTGCGATAATCTGAGACGACGCATGGGCAAAAGATTATGTACAGGATGAAAGTGGAGCCAAGTTTGCAAAAACAATCCAATGAAAATTGATTGAAAAGCAAAATAAATAGACAATTGAAAAGAAGGAAAAGACTGGCTTGTAATTTTCCTCTTGTTTCCATGAAAGGAGTGGCAATGTACTTTAAGTTAAAGAGGTTAATTGATATGTTTAGACTGTTATGAATTATTACTTGCAAAATATATTTTTCCATTTTTAATTGGTGATATCATCATTTAATCGTACATATGCCACGCTGTTTTGTAGTTTGCTATAGAATACTGGATCTTCGATATTGCCTTAAATATTAAAACTGTGCCCACCTGACATGGTGACTTCCGTTTTTGTGGCAAGTCACGGAAAATTGACTGCTATTAGAACTGCAAAGCAACAATTCGCCTAATTGACAGTACAGTGGACGAACAACTTTGACCTGCATTAGAAATACATATTTCAATTTCTAGCTGTTGACAATGATTCATATAAAGCAGAACTCTTCTCTCTCTTGAAGTCAGCAGTGGATTGTTAATCATTAATGAAAACCAGAATGAAATTAGCGCTCTTTTAATCGGGAATGTGTAATGCAGCAAAACTACTTATCTTTGAGTAATCAAAGGATGCGCGACATTCTGTAGGTTTTGTAGTTCTCGTTCATTAAGTTTTTAAAAGTTGTAGCTGGATAGTTGTTTTCTTAGAGGTAGACCTAGAGGTACAAATACTTAAGGATATCGACCAGGTCGTATAATTGCAATTACATTGCTGACTACATTAGTGAAAGGGAAATGGTAAGGACCTCTGACTCGACTGCGCCTGGAGCCGAATATTTTTTAAATACCGTGCGGACACTGGAGCAACCAGGTTATGAAAAATTATCCTCAAGACCAAACTGAAACTGGCTTTTTAAAGCCAAGAAGAATTTTTTAAGGAAAACCATAAACTAACAAAATAAAAGAACATGCAAATGGAGGCACACTGGGATGTCTCAGGGACCAGGAAGTGAAAATTTGCGACAATTTAGTTTCCATAGTAATTCGTATCCATGAGTTTGGTAGGGACTACTCTTCGTTCACTAAATTTGCAGTATAACTTTTGTTTTGTGAATATTGATTCCCCATTTAGGTATTTTCGTGGTTTAAATTTGTTGGAGTTGATTTCTTTATTGGAGGCATTACAACTGCTTATTGCGTTCAAGACCTAATTGACAGCACGATTTCAGGAAACTTTCAGTCTTAAAAATGCGGGAAGGTTATTTAAGAAGAGCAACCCTCGATCCAAATTTACTGGTCTTATACAAAAAATAGCGTTAACGTATCCCGGCACTTTCTGTTGTTGGTGTTTTGCTTCTTTTTTTGCTCTTGTTTTCGTTAGAATGCCGTCGACTAGCTTTTTAAGCATTGGAGTTTCGGATTTCTTAATCCCAGCTTACAAATGCCACTGAACTCAACATATATATGGTAGGCCTTGGATTTTGATACCCTCTTGCCAGACAGACAGAATTTTTAAATAAGTTGGTGACAGAAATTAAATTGGCATTAACCTGGTTAAAATTATGATGATTGTTGGATGAATAATCTCTTCTTTCCTTTTTTATTGTGGGGACAATATTTTTCATTGGTAAGTCATATCCTTTGTTTATCATAAAACGAGCCATCCTTAGCGCATCGGTTTAGCGCATAGATTTTCCAAAAGAAAGGCAAACCAGTCTAATCTTGGTACCTAAACTGCTGTTAACAGAAATGTGCTTTCTTTGACTGCTTCTGATCACTAACATCTCTCTAATTCCAAGATACTTTAAATCAAGCTTGCTTATGCCATCTAGACTCCCGAATTCTATTGACTTTTTATTGGATGTAGACCTTGTTAAAAGCGACACCAGGAGAAAGATTGTCGTATGAGATTATATATTCTTTGATTGTTATGAAATCCTATTTAATCTTTATTTCCTTGAATCATTGAAGCGTGGGCTTGAATAGCCGCTTATTGCTAACGATTCATATTGGTTTTATCACGTTTCCTCCTGTTGTGTCATTTCAATCAATAAAGATTGTCTGTATCGCCCCTGCAAAACGTTTCAGTAGATCTCTGTGTCTGAAAAGGAAATAAAGAGTTTAGTAGCGACTTATCACTGGCCATAATGCTTTCAGGTAAGAGTTTATGAGTTCATAAAGTACGAAAGATTCCTTTCGGAGACACACATGAGTACAATGATGAGATGGTGGATGACTATGATTTAGATTTTGGCCGTAACACAAGGTCCCCTTGCGTATTTGTATTAGTTGAAATAGCTTCCTCGATAAAGTTCTTGTGGTAGGGCTTGATGAGTAATATGTATTTAAACACTAAAGGGGCTAATCTTATAATGTTTGGCACTTACAAAGTGCTCAAATTAGGCTCATAATACAAAGACTTGAGCTTTACCTCACTAAGCGTTGGTGTGGAGATGCCTCGTCGAGCTGGATATTGATTTCGCGCCACGGATTTGTGAATTTGGTTCTCTTCGGCTTCTTCTTCAGTGCATCTTTTGTGGTAGTGAGTAATCTAGCGCGTATCAAATTGCAGGTTTTTGCTAGGATAATGTCATTGCCTGGTACTGACAATAGTTACTATCAAGTTTGTTCTTAAGGGAGCCTAAGCAGACCAGGGGTCCTGTGTATGACCAAAAGATGCAAGCTTTAGTGAAGCTTCAGTCGGGAGTTCTGACGTTTTGGAGAGTGTGGAGTCACTCCCTAGTCACCTTTGCGCCAGGTCGCCTAGGATGGTAGTACCTGCAAGGGACCAAGTTATTGCCATTCGCAGAGTTGCTACCGGCAGACCACCGGCGGGGGGATTAGCCCTGGCATAGTAGCCAACTGGTTAGCTCAGCTGTTGGTAAATAGTGCAGCCATTCGCGGAACAGGATGATGGCGAATCTGACAGGCGGAACCTCAGTGCAACTGAAGTAACAGCTGCGGGGTCAAGCTCTAGTTTGCAGAACACTGTGACCTGGAGAATTAATTTGGAGCCACCTCACTCCAGTATAAGGCCAGTGTAACTAGGATGCCACAACAACAGCAAGCCAACAGTGTCTCTGAGCATTCAGCTGGAGATGTCACGCCCGGTAACGAAGTACTACTGGAGCAGCAGGGTCATTGAGATAGTCATCCACTTACTGTAGCATCAAGGCATGTAACAACAGCAAAAGCGTTAGATATAAAGTGTTCAAGATCTGTGCATGGAATGTGTGGACCGTCTGGAAGCCAAACTGGAAGGTTGGACAATGTTTTAATTAAAATGGACAGGATCAAGCTGCAACATGGGTCAGTTCATAAGGAGACAAGGAAATAATCATCTACTTCGGTTGAAGCAGGCACCGGCATGGTGATGTACTAGTCCTCAACAGATATTTCACATACTCACTGTTGTCGTACTGGTCAAAGAATGAACGGATTCTGCAATTATGAACATTAAAGCCAGTCCTTTCAAGTTAAACACAATCGTAGTGTACGCTCCTGTATGATCAGTAAATAGAAAGCTTTCATGCCTGTCGTGATAAACTGTGAATTGAATGATGAGTTCAGAATCATTATGGGGGATTGAATGCGAAGGTTGGACTAGAAGGAGACGAAAAAACTGCCAAATGGCCCCTTCGGATTGGGCGAAATGAAAGAGAAGACACGTTTGTTGACTGGTGCAGACAGAACAAGGTTATAGTCACCAATACCTGGTCCGAGTACATTTAAGATCCTTACGCAGACAAGCCCCGGAGAGGTCCTAATCAAATAGAGTACAATGTTACTTGGAAATGATTCTGGAACGCCTTTACGCAAGATATAAACTCAGACAGCAATCCTGTACTCGCAAATTTCAAATTGAGATCAAAACGTAAATTTGTCTTCACTGCTTTAAAGCAATACGCTGAAGTGTTTAGGCATTTGAAAAACGGGGCACTATAGAACATACCAGTGACACCTCCAGCGGGTGTCACGGAGCAATACGAAGCTATAACACAAGCGATCTAAGCAGTTGCCAAGAGTTCTATGCAAGCAGTACAGAAGCGAAAACCGTCCTCTTATTGGTTCAAGCATGAACTCATAGATGCACTTCAAAAAAGTAGACTTTAAAACAAAATCAAATACAATGCATTGTAGTCAACCAGTAAAAGAAAAAATGCAGATATGCTAAAAAATATAAGTGATGAAAGTGCAAAGAGGTAGAGAATTATGCTTACGATGCCTGGAATATGTATAAAAAAAGGAAGGAAACAATGTATGGTAGATCAAGCCCACCATCGTAATGTATTAATCCCACAGACAGACGTATCTTGCAAGATCTTGAAGGTGTCTCTGGGTGGAGGATATCAAGTGGAAGAATATATTCATTGGTTGTTTGATGTTGCCAAACCGGTAGAGAATGATTTTCTAATGGTTGTAGAAACGGAGCCGTCGATATTAAGATCGGACCTTCAATGGGCTACTTAAAAAACGAAAGTCGACGAGGCAACTGGCCCAGTCGAAGTATACATTGAAATTAGTCGGGCTCTTGGGGAAGGTGGTCTTGAAATTGTCTAGAACATATCATGACGTCGATTTATGAGAATGGACATTTCCCTCAGGATAGGCTTAAGTCCACTTTTTTGCACTTCCAAAAGTTCCTGGCACACTTGACTGTTATGGCCATCTCAGGATCAGCCTAATGTAGCGTATACGGAAGGTCCTGCCGAACATAGTTCTGCAATGCTTCAGATGTCAACTTTTACCTCAGATTCCCCGGACACTGTTTGTATTTATAAAGGAAGGGTGCACTTTTGTAGCGATTTCTTCGCCAAAACTGAATTATAACTCAAAAAAAGCCAAGCTTTGTTTCCTGGTTCTTTTTCTTTTGACAACTTGAAGATACTGAAAGTTATATTACAAAAATACAGAAATTTATAATGATATTTAGGAATTAAAAGAAATGTGTTTGACGTCTTTCCTTACAGGAATTGATGTAGTAAGTCTTGTTTGTTCTACAATGTATTTACTTTGAAACTTCGTCTTAGGTGCGATACTCCCGCACAGACAAGGTTCGAATCCATTCTCTGGCATTTAGAGCTACTGTTCTTTTTACAGAATTCCAATTTTTGTTACAATCATCAATGACGTCGACTTCTTTTGCAGATGTTTCTAGTGGATAGACAAGAGAAAGGGGTCGCTGCAATTTCTTGCCCTTTCCAGTAAGGATAATCACACTTCTCACTGTGTTGTCTCTACTTCTCACTATGCTTTCTATTTTGCCAAATCGCCATCTTCCTCTGGGTAAATCATCTTTAATCAATACAATGTCATTCTTTTTTTGGTAGTAAATCGGTAGTATCTCTTCTCAGATTTTGCTTACGTTCTCTCAGTGCTAATAAGTAATCGTTACTCCAGATATGCCAAAACCGATTTACAATATGTTATCCTTTCTTTCATCTCGACAGAAGAATGTCTGACGAATCATGCTTGTAACTCTCATCTTTTTCGTCATCGAAGTCTGGCAATCCGGTCTTATTCAGCTGTCCTAATAGATGGGCTGGAGTCAATGCTGGTCCCTCTTGAAGATCTGAACCCACATAAACTAAGGGGCGTGAGTTCAGAATTTCCTCAGTTTTACTGACAACTGTTACTGACGTGATGTAATGTAAACAAACATTACCTATTCCCTTATGTAAACTCCTCTTAACACTTTGAACTAGGCGTTCATAAAACCTGCCTACCCAAGGGGAAAATTCTGGAATGAATTTCTACTTGATCCCAGTGTTAGCTACGTAACTCTGGACATCTCTATTTGATTGAATATCAGCCCATAACTTAGCTAATCCTACACTAGCTAACTGAAATTGTTTAGCATTGTCACTTAATATAATTTTTGGTTTACCCTTTGCTGCAATGAACCTTCGTAAACACAAGATGAACTGTTCTGCAGACATATTTGGTACTACCTCTAAATGTACTGCTCTTGTGTTACAACAAGTGAATAAGCAAATACATACTTTACTTTGACTATGCTCTGTTGGACATGATCAGCTGTTCTGCACATAAAGAGGACCAAGATAGTCTAATCCTGTGTATGTAGAAAAAAAAGAAAGACAAAAAAAAGACAAGCTTTGTTTCCTGGTTCTTTTTCTTTTGACAACTTGAAGATACTGAAAGTTATATTACAAAAATACAGAAATTTATAATGATATTTAGGAATTAAAAGGACTGTGTTTGACGTCTTTCCTTACAGGAATTGACGTAGTAAGTCTTGTTTGTTCTACTTTGAAACTTCGTCTTAGGTGTGACAACTTTAAATGCAATCGCTTTAAGAGTGCTATTACAGCGGGCCATACAACATCAGGAAGATCTCTTATATGGCTGTTAATTCTGAACTATCAACAGTAAGACACGATGAAACTTTGCGAATGTTTTGTTTTATATAAGGATGCTCCGAATTTCATATGAGGAGTATGTAACAAAGGAGGAGATCCTACGATGGGTCGAAATGAAAGAGAGTTACTTCATACCAGATCAACTGTAAAGTTTGCTGGGACATGTCATCCAGAAAAAGACCATCCAAGAGCTCTGTTTTAGTGGGAAAATATGGGAAAAACAAGCTAGAGAAGGCCAAAGAACTAATTGCCTATGCAATTTTGATATGAGAGTGAGGCATCTCTTGGACTTAGTGAGAAGTCGGAAAAACGTTTTAGATAGTCAAACCTTGTGTTGAGAATGGCATACAAGGAAGGAGGAGGAAAGTAGACCAGAGGTTTTCACAGAGTAAGCCCAAATAAAGCATCTAGATAACGTAGAAGAACCTTAATACTTCGCTTTGGTATATCTACACTATATCTGTGCCAGCGGACTCCAGCTAGAAACGTCTTGGCCGAGGGTGCAGAGGGAACCAGTGGCCCCTGTATTGAAAGGATTGTATGATTTGTCGGAAAATTTGCTGCATAACCGTCTTTAAATAAAAAGTTTTAAAATTTTACTCCATCTATGTCACTTGTACTTCTCTCAAGCTTGTCAATTGAATTGTATGACACCTGTCAAAGTGTCAAAGAGCATCATCGATTAACTTAGGCAAGCAGAAATATATAGCAGAGATTTTGTCTCCAAAAGAGACTCCCTCCCAGTCATTATGTGGTACTTTGTTCTTGTAGTGTCCAGATCCGAGCACAGAAGGAGTATAAACGTAAGAAGAAACAATAGTTCAACTGTATACCCAAATACAAGGTAACCTGTATCTCTTGACTCCTACAACAACTGTCTTACATGGATTGCTTCTCTACTTAAATACAAAATCAGATACTATATATAGTAGATTACATCATGGTAATATCCCTTACTAAGCAATGATCTTTGCCCAAAGGGATTGGGACCTACAACTCCCACGTGTGCGTGGACTTGTTATGAAACCACTAACAAATCAGTTCTCTGGACATTTGTGAACAGCTAATTTCAGTCCAAAAGGTAAAAGATACTCTAGCATATGGAATGGTAAAATTGCTGAAAGGGATTTTTAAAATGTAAAAGTCTGAACAGTGCAGTAGGACGAGCCTTAGAGCGCTTGTACTTAGAAAGAAGTACAAGAGAGTGAAATCACTGGCTCAAAATGAAGATGCCTTCCCATTTGGCCATTTGATTACATTTGCATCCACATAATTATGGAGGCCTGTCCTTCATTTCCCTTTGCAAAATCATTGCTTTGTGCAGATTCATGGACTGTGAGTCGTCTCAACAACAAGATTGTAATCACATTAAAAGGCTGTTCAAAACGTCTTATTTGCCAAAGATGGCATATTATTTGATTGCTTTATTGGCGAATTCCCACACTTTTTGCATTGCTTAATCCAAGATCTTTTATACGAAAAGGAGCAACCTGATGATACGTTGATGAATCTGACAAAGCAGTACCAAAGCCTCAATGTAGCAAAGATCAAGCATGAGTACTGTTCGTTCAAGCTAGCGTATGATGGTTCGAACAAGCCCTCACTAGTCTGACTACATCCAATGCAGAACTAAATGGAGAGGCTCGGTGGCCACATTCCACCTGCAATAAGCTTGTCGAAATGATTTTCTGTTGTACAAAATGCAAGAAAGAAAGTGTGAGAGAACATTTTCAAAGCTCAAACTAGTGAAAGGCAAGTTATGATCCACAATCGGACGAAGAAGGATTAAGTCTTTGATGCTGTTGAATGTTGAAAGAAATTTGATTCCAAAACTTGACCACAAAAATTGATTAATTAACTTTAGTCCGAAGGGTTTGTTGGAAAATTTTTCTGCTTGATCCCCCCTGAAGTAGGAGGCTCACGACGCCACTGGCCCCAACAATCAAATCTTGGAATTTGTACTTAGTCCATATAAATTTGTGGACCTGTAAAAAGATGTAATTAGAGCCTCCAAATGTTACCATTTCGTACAGGTGTAGGAATGCATTGCTGCAAAGCAAGTTAATACCTGTCTCCTTAACAAAAATCTCTTAAACATGAACTGAGTATTATACACGATTTTTTATTTGTTCTTATTACAGGTGGTCAGCGCTTTCTTACGACAGAAGTAAACCTATTTTATAATTGTCTGAGATTTTGCCAAAGAAGACGCATGCGCATAATTCCTGATATGACAACGTCTCAGTGAACCAATGAATGTGCTATATCTGCACTGTTGCATCGCTTAAATCCAGCGAGACAAATAACTTACTTTTTCAAACAACCTTTCTGTTGCTTATTTAATCGGTTTATCTCAAGGACACGTGTCTTTACAGTATAGAAAAGTCTCCAATTTGACTGCATAAAATCTTTGGCGTGGGCCTGATTTGGTTGAACGTAGGATTAATCTTTACGGATTTAGAAAGAAATATTACGTGATGGGAGCATGAGGCAGCCGGGTATTCAGTTGTTTGACTAACACGCAAATAGTGGCAGGTGAGTTTGCCTTGCCTTAACCAAACAAAGTTGTCCTTCAGATAGTGTATTAGGATTTGAGTCAAACAGAAGACAACTCTACGAGTTCTAGTAATTGTAGATCTCCTTTTTTACAAATTGAAAGTTTCAGTTATGCATTATTATGAACTGTCCCGCGTTTCTTCTGCTCAGCATACCCGGTTTGCAGGAATTGTAATTGAAGAGCAGGAATAAAAATTCTATGGTGCGGTCGTATTTACTCCTGTTTTTTGTTCTAAACGTCCCATCTTTTCAGACGTCATCGACTACAAAGCTAAACAGGTTTTGAGTCGTAAGCTTTTTAGCTACCGTTTCAAAGATCCTCGAATCGCCAGGCTACTTATAAAAAAGTATCAACATAAAGATCAAGGCAGTGGACTGAAATCAAGATGTCCTTACTGGAGGCACAATTTGTTTTGAGTTTTTTGCAAGTGCGCGCAGCCCTTTGTCAGAGTGCTAAGTAGGTTTTTGTTTCATTCCTGTAATATAAGAGGCGAATAATTCCAGCAGGCATGAGAAACCATGTTAAGGAGAACGTCTCGTTTTCTTTAAGGTTCCATATATTTTAAACCAGTTTATACTGAGAATGGCATATTGATTGTAAAGAACTAAGAATATGTGATTTTTAAAATAATTTTTCACAGACCTCCTCATGCGGCCGACCTCACCCTTACCCTACCTCCTTTGTCCCCCAGGTAATCTGAGTTTGAGGGAACCTTGCCGCAAACAATGTTAATGTTATGAATGTACACTTTCTACTCACACTATAAATGAATAACTTTGGCATTGACGACTTTTGATTGCATTGAAAAACTCTTCTAGAAAATGGTGTACTCTAAGTGTAAAGGTCTCGACTTTGGACTCATCATTCAGTATCCCTAGTTGAGACAATGTCTGTTCAAGCATTGATAGTGGCCCAGGGGGCTTGTGTCTATGCCGTGGAAAAATCCCCTTCCTGGTAAATTCCTCTGTGTCAGGTATACGAGATAACGGATGTTTCATCTTGTTCCCAGTTAATGACATTTGTCCATTTTGTTAAGAAATTGGATCTGAAGAGAAGACATGTTTGATACTATATCAAGATATTTAGAGGAACATGGACTGTAATGGGATAATGTTTGTCGTATTTGCAAAGACGGCACACCAGTCATGCTAGTGTGACTGATTTGTAATCGTTGGACTATGCCCATTCGAATTGTATTGAAATTATTGTTAGTTTGTTGTTTCTCCGAGAAACAAGTCATACTTCCAGGTTGAGAGTCGAACCCGCCACCTTCTGCTTATCGGGCAGATGCTCTGACAACTGAGCTACCGGGACTTTGTTTCTCAAAGGTGAATTCGAGAGGTTTTCATTTAGTTTTGAAGTCTTCATTTGTTGTTTTTCAAATGCTATTTTTGCCTATCCTTTTATTCCTCTCAGTATTTATTTCGACCACTCCAGAGTATTTAGAATTCTAGGGCAGTCTTTAATATTACCACTTCTCATCTATTTATGCCTTTTTTATCAGGTTTACTGCCGTGAAAATAGGATGAACATTGTTTGACTTCGTGGTGATACAAGGTTTGGAAAAGTTTTTAATTGCCTTTTATGTCCACAGATGTCAGTCTGTTCGTCTGTCTGTTAGCAACATGACTCAAAAAGTTATGTCAGAAATTTATCTCCAAACAAATGATTAGATAATCTTGGTGATCCAGATTACAGTCTGGATTCAGGTACTTTTTAAGGATACTTTATCATTGACAGATAGAGCTGCTTACATCATATGTGCACGTAACTCCTTGATGAATGGTCCGACTAAGTGATAAAATAATGCAGGATATGTTCCTGACAGGTCCTACGAATAATAGAGATTGATGCTGATTCTGGCAAGATACCAATATCCAGAACATAAGAAAATATTACTCTTTTGGAATTTTTGTCACTGAGGGGGAGCCAATGTATGGTCAAGACGTGCACCAAACACCAGAAGATATTGCCAGAACACTGAGAAACATATTATATATTAACACATTATTAAGATTTGTGACTAAACATTAGCCGCCGCTATATAATGGATACGAGTATGATCTTGCGAGTAAGTGATCGGGAGTATGCAAAAAATTGGCTAAATATATAATATATTGTGTAAATATTTTACTGGAAGATATGCTAAGCTCGAACTGCTGTTTCAATGAGTGTGGCGTAAGAGTAATGTAATATAATGTACTGTAAATCTCCATAACTTGCCTTTAATTTCAGGGGTTGTTCCCACGTTTAAGTCTCAGATATGTCTTACAAATTACTTATAGCAGAGCGTTGTAAGGAAGGGAAGTGTGCACTGTCAAAGCTCACTAACTCAAGATAATTTGTGGGTCAACTTTGAAAGAGAAAACAATAGCACTCAGGCCACACTTCCCACCACGTGTTTTCTACTGGATGTCAGAATCAAAGATATTTGTTTACGAAATAGTTCTTTTACCGTTGTTTTATCAGTAAATTTACACGAAAATAGCGAAAACAGTTTCCTGCTTAACTGAATTGTTAGTAGCCGGGCATGAAATTATATGGCTAATCATAAAGCGCAGTCTGTCCGAAGCCGGAAATTTAGCCACAGTCCATAAGGAGTAATCCTAGTCCTATGGGGCTGAAGTACCAGAAATATCAACAGTTATTGTAAACTTTACTTTTTTTCTTTACTTTTTAAGCTAGTTGTCAATTGAATGTTAACGGTAATTGTATGTAAAACGCTACTAAATATAAAAATAATATGTAAGTTGTGCCTTGTAAAGCGTTTCCACCGCGTGTTACATGGAAGGAGTTAGGAAGGACATATTGAGGAAGCTTAGGAATAAGATACAGCTTGACGCTTTTTTGTAGGAACGAAAATATAGAAGATGGTAATAAACTAACTCACATAATCGAACACTGATGTGAAAAAGACAACCTGGAATCGATTTTGCAAAATGGATTGTCAGTAGGCTATCATAAATCTAAAGGATTTGTTAACACAAGAAATTGTCGTAACTGAAGTATGAAAATAATGACGTGACTCAGTATGAATAAGGAAGAAAACATTAAATTGGTAAAAATAACTCGTTGACGAAATGACGTTTATAGGAAATTAAATTCCATTTTTTATCCACCCATAAATTTCGAAACAGTTCACTATAGTAGCCATGAACGAACTTATGTTTAAAAGCAACGAAAATATGTCAATGCAGGATGAAATAGTTTGGCTAATAGGGGTTAGTCCTTTGCAAAACTAAGGCCTTGTAAGTTAACAAATCGGGATCAACCTTCCTCTTCAACTGGATGTTCCTGCTGTTACACAATTGATATTTCAGGCGTTTATCGATGTCAAGAAGGTGACAAAGCCAATGGAACTATTTTCTTGATTATTTTCTCAGACATGAGCAAAACTATGATAATTATGACAGTCTGTTTCCGATTAATTGTTCACTATGCTCCAACTTACAATATTCGCGTAAACATGTGAGTTCAATGATTGCACCGCTTCCATAGGCAAGATGACTCTATTGCATTCTGATACCACATATGTGCTGATCATGTAATTACTCTTCTTTGTCAAACGATTTTTACAGATATAAATAGAACTTGCCTTGAAAATTTGCGACATTGCGCTAAAATCATACTTAAAAGCTTTTTTCGTCTGACACTCCTCAGAGTATGAA
>JANTCA010091425.1:0-13150 GCA_024741275.1 Chironex yamaguchii
TGTTTTCGGATTTTAGTCATTTCCAATTCATTTAAAAAATATTTGTCAAAACTGAAAAAGGTGTAGGTCCACTTTAAAGGATTCCACAAATCATCCACCCAGCATGTGCTTTCATTGGTGTGCTTATGGAAATGTTCTTTGGGAAAACCAAAAATGCTTTTTTGCAAACAAAGTTGTAGCACTTCTTATTTTGTCACAACGGTTAAGAAATGGTTAAATTTAAGTACAGGTTATTAACGGTCACATGATGTGGAGATAAACGTTATCCACAATCTAATTCTTTCATACCTGGAAGAGTGGTTTGAACTAGACTATAGGTAATTTTATTGAAGATATTGAAGGTGAGGCAGAGCTGGAGATTATTCTTGTAGACTTTCCGTGTAGCTGGATCATCACATGTAGATCACTTATAACAGAAAACTCTGTTGACAATATTGCTTGCTCATGTAACTGTTGGAAATCTAACATTTTGAACATGTGTGTTATTGAAGAACATTTTATGTGATGGGTAACAAGCTAATTTGGTGTTGTTTTTATACTGGCTGTATCACTGTTCTTGTGAAACAGCTTGATAAAGTCACTCTTTCATTATTTGATAGCCACTAATTGCTGAAAGGTACAGAATGGATTTATTATTTATGTTATTTGTGGCTTAACTTCTATCATCATAGCTGTACCTTGGTCATCTGTATAAATTGTTTGAATGTGATACTTCATTCAACTCTATCATTTGACTGCATTGTAGTCCTCTTTATTTGTACTGTTTTGATACAAAGTAATTTAAGATGTTTTTGTTTTAATTTCCATCTGAATTCTATTTTGTGAAGGTCTGCAATGTGTGAAAACAAAGCAGTCGTATAGTGGAAGAAGAAATAGTTGTGGCAGACAGGAGAACAATACATCTTCAGTGACAGAGAACAATAAGGATGCCAGTGGGCATCATGGACAATATGGACATCAGCAAAGGGCATCATTGACAGGAATTAGACCTACAAGTACATCACGTTATCGCATGTTTGTGGAAAGATGTATTTGTCAAATGGGACCAATAAAATTATCCCAAAGGTTCAAAGAGCTACTTCATATTTCTTTATGGCGTGCTCGACAAACCTTAGAAGTCACACCTCCTGCTAAGTTCAATATGATGAAGCATCATAATTTTGAAAAAGTGAAAAAGCTATTGTTATATTTAGAAACATTGCCAACAAGCAATATAACTGGAACTGGATTTTTACATAAAAATATAACTATTTTAAGGTCTGATGATTTTCAGCATATATCAAAAACAGAAAGGGGAGTTTGGAGTGACGGCTTTAAGGAAATGGGTTTACCTTCATTTCTAGAATTATATCTCTTTCTGGTGAAACTACCCTTTGACATAATTGTTGAATGTATAAGGTACAGACTGGAGCATAAGCCTAAAGGTGATCCCTCAAATCTGAGCATAAGGCAGGTAAGGTACTGACTACTGAATACTGTGCTTTAAACATGTAATACACACAAAAGTTAAGCAGAATTGTGATGATAAAACAAATTGAATTTGGTAACTTATTCTAGTGTTTGCATTAGTTTATAATTGATCCTTGACATTCTTTTTAATAGATATTTGTGAAGAAAAATGTTCCTAGTAATCCATGTTCTTTGCTTATGTGGATAGGATGTGATCACTAAATGTTTTTTGTTATTGGTTGACAGAATTTTCAATGCAGCAATTATACTAAATTATTGATTACATATCAAGTTTAGAAAACAAAAAGACATTAAGAGTCACAATTTTTTGCTTCGTATAAACCCACTGATTTATTTGGTGGAGAGTTTGGTCTTTTTGTGATGTAGTGATACCCTATATTTGAGCTTTGATGTTTTAGGCATAATTGGTCTGCTTACATGTTATCTCCATTTTCCCTAGTAATCAGTCAAGGAACTGCAATATTGGCATTCTAGATCAACCAGGTCAATATTTTGTTAGATAAAGTATTAAAAACACTTGGCTTTGGAAGTAACTTTAAGTAATATTTTATCAAAATTGATCTCAAAAGATATTATTGTCATGAATTATCCATCTTTACTTGAATTTGTAGTTATTACAAGAATGCAAGGAAGTGATCTACATGGGAGTATTAAACAAGTATTACTTTCAGGACATGAGTTTATCTGTTCTTACTGCAGATGATACTCACCGCATCGACAAAATAGACAACGCAATTGCAGAGTTTGATGACGAAATGGAACAAATGTTGGCTGTATGTTGTTTTGTTCACTTGTATTTAAACATTTATTTCTGCTTTTTGTCAAAATTTTACAAAATTCTGGCAGCTTAATATCTCTATTGTAATCTGAATAAGAACAATACTTGAACTTGAACTTATCACCGTAAACTGGAGCAGTTGCGGCTGGCATTTGACACATCCCGCATGAACCCCTGCCACTGAGCCTGGTTGGCTGCCATCTGTCGAGCCATGTCAATGGGGTCCTGCTGGTTGGTGGTGAGCAGACTGCCGAGTTTGAGGTTGTCCAAAAGATGGCAGGACCAAGACGGTTTCGGTGTTGTGCTACGAGGCATCCACCAACTGGCTGGTCGCTTACTGAAGAAGATTTTTGCTGGCAGTCGTTCGCATGCCATTCGTGAAATGTGACCCAACCACCAGAGCCACTGTCTCCTCAAAATGGTGTCGATGGAGGGCTGCTCACAACACTGCAGTCGGATGGAAGTGTTAGTCATGTGATTTCACAGACTGACCCCACAGATCGTCCTTAGACATTTCATATTAAATGCCTCCAAGCGCTCTATGTCACCAACGGAATAGGTCCAGGTCTCGGTGCCATACAGCAGTACTGGGATGATGACGCTGTTATAAACTTTAACTTTTGTAGAGACAGAAATATATGACCTGGAGAACAGCTGTTTTCGTAAATGACTGAAGTTG
This sequence comes from Chironex yamaguchii, assembly GCA_024741275.1. Taxonomy (NCBI): domain Eukaryota; kingdom Metazoa; phylum Cnidaria; class Cubozoa; order Chirodropida; family Chirodropidae; genus Chironex; species Chironex yamaguchii. The sequence goes on from JANTCA010091425.1 coordinate 2,928, forward strand.
GCACTGGCCTTTCCAATTCTGGCAAGAATTTCATCAGACCAACAGACAGAGTTGGCAGAGAAGGTGGAACCCAGGTAGACTCTCGGTTCAGACTCAGTGACATGGGGTTGCTGGCCAAAAATTTTGTCTTTTTCGAGCTGATTTTCAGACCCAACATCGCTGACTGGCGATGGAGGTTGTTGATGAACTTCTGGGTATCTGATTCAGTTTCCCCCAGGTATGCAAGGTCTACATATTTGAGGTCTCTCAGCCTCAGATGGTCAGCAAGGAGGATGCCATGTGTGCCAACGACAGATTTTGCAAGGACCCAGTCTAATGCAATGTTGAAAAGCGATGGAGAAACTACGCAGCCTTGCTTCACCCTCATGGTGACAGGGAATTGGCGACTTGTTTCGCCGTATACCAGCACAGTTGTGTTGCTGCCAAGATGCATAAACTTCAGGACTGACACCAATTTGTTCAGTAGATCAAGGTTCAAGAGGGCTGCCCATAGAAAGGGCAGGTGCAGCGATGCTCAAACACCTGACGCAGACAAAAAATTTGGTCCACGCATCCTCATCCCGTTCTGAAACCCCCTTGAGCTTCTCAGAGATTGGCCTCATACAGCGTACTAATCCTGGATCGTAATACCGACGTGAGAATTTTACCAGCTATTGACAATAGACTGATGCTGCGGCAGTTTTGGCATTCATCTTTAGCACCCCTTTTGTACTCAGGTATTATCACGACGTCCTTCCAGTCTTGAGGTACGTCATTTGCTTCCCAGATGCGATAAGCATTTCAATTAACATGTCGCTGCCAGCCTTTAGTGCTTCGGCCGGGATGCCGTCAGTACCTGATGCCTTATTTGCCTTCAAGGAGCTAACAGCTCTTCTGATTTCAGCAGCTGGCGCACACTCAGGAATTAGAATTACCCCATCATCTGGTTCGATATTCAAAAGATCAGCATTGGTTTGGCTAGGATCGGGTCTGTTTAGAAGCAGCTCAAAATTCTGAGCCGACCTCTCTACCTTATCCGCCTTCGTCTTGAGGCGACTACCATCAGCTGTTGTAACAGACTTGCTGACACATTGACGTTGGCCTGTCAAGCTTCGTACGGTGTTCTAGATTGTTCTAGAGTTATAAGACTCGAGAACAATCTACAACAAGTGTGTTTATCACTTATCCATGGCTTTATTTGTGTACGCTTTAGTTTGCAGACGGCCATTAGTGCAGCAGAAGTGGCAATTTTAATAGAATTCCATTTTCCTACCATTCCGCAAGTGTCCTCTTCCAGAGCACTAAAGCGGTTGGACAACTCAATCTGGAATGCTTTTGTTGTGAGGGGTTCATGCAGAGTGGAGCAGTCGGGGTGTGCCATGTATTGGCGGCGAGGGCACTTTTGTAGCCGTAGTCGTAACTTAGCAAGCACAATGCTGTGGTCAGAACTGATGCAGCCGCTGTGCATGGCCTGAACATCATAAATGGATGAGCGGAATCTTTTTGATACGAGGAAATGATCAATTTCTTTGCAGAATCTAGCGGATGAAGATGAAAGCTAAAACACAAAAAAGCATTGAATTAATGGATTTCTCCCTCACCCACTATTTGATTTCTTTTCTTGATAGAACTTGAGTTGTCCTTCACCAAATCTTTTTACTGAATGGCACCTTGGTCTGTGTGTGGGCTTTTGACTTAATTTGAGCTCAATGCCCTCTTAATTAGGTATTTATACATTGTCATACATGTTTATAGTTGCCTGTGTCTGGAAATGATAAGCATTCAAATATTTTTGCTCCCACAGCTGTACTTTGAATACATCCAAAGCTTGTTTCAGATGTTGCAAAGATTGCAACAGGCAAGCCAGAACTTAAAGAATGTGATTGAAGATGAATGGCAATTTGCAAAGGTTATATGTCCACACATAAAAGGGGGAGAGTCACAGGCTGGATACAAATTTTGGTATGTGCCAACTCTTAAACGTTTTGACATGTTTTCATTGTCAGTATGATAGCTTTTTGACAGAAATTGCTTTTAAATAATGTTATCAAAGATATGTTAAGTAAAGCAAATGAATATCATAATTGCCTCTACAAAGGAGGTATTGTTTTCAGCTGCATTTGTCTGTTTGTCAATCTGTCTTTCTGTGTCTGTGATCTGTGACAATCAGACTTAATACAAGTGACATCCCATTAACTTTTGGGGACGATCTGAATGAAATCTTGGATTCTAGATCACTCTTTTGGTAATGAAACCTTCTTAGTGCTGGTGAGAGATAATCCAACAAAACTCTTCCTATTGCTAGTGAGAGATAATCCAACAACAAAAAAGAAGACAAGGAGATCCTTCTTATACTGCAACACCAGACAGAAAGCACAGTCTAATGATAAACTTGTTAATCTGAATTGAAAGTATGATAATTTCCATATTAACAATGCTCTTGTTTCTGATCTTGCCATTTCTTTTAGTAACATATAGTAAGACATAAAGTAAATTATATTAGAATGTTTCGATAGGAACTACTATCATCCTCAGCTAACAGTAAATAATAAAGTCTACAAAGTCCATTTATAAAGTTCTGTACAATTTCAATAACTAATCATATAATTGTTTGGACAAGGAAAAGGAAAGATTTTAAGTGAGACAATGAGTGAACACATTTTTACAAAAGAATTGAAACAAAGACAATGGTATAGAACAATTTTGGAAGTTTAGTAATGGATGATCTCTTTCCAGTCATAAACTGTTATGTATCAACAAGTCAAACTCATTGACAGCTTTGTCCAAGATTGAAAAGTCCTCTAAAGATGCCGGATGTCCAATAGTGCAAATATGTTTTCTAATGGCTGTTGGAACCCCTTTGATCTTTTCCCCCTTTTTGGTTAACTACTCCTGCTCCTGGCAATAAGATACCTGGACGTTTTCCTATAGTATGTGGCCATACAGCCATGACAAATAAACATGTCAACAAGTGAGGAGCAAATTGACTTGGGAACACAGTCTTTAAGTGGAAAAAATTTCTGTTCGAAATTGCACATAAAAATATTTGCCAGATTGGGCTCAAAGGGGAATCCCATTGCAACTCCATCAACTTGATCATACAGTTTTTTGTTAAATAAAAAGTGATTTTCCTTTACAGCAAACTCGAGAAGCTTACAAAAAAAGGTTGGTCAAAAATCTCCCTATCAATTTTTGCATGTCCTTTTTGGGCCAATATAGTTGCCAGGTCAAGAAGAAACTTTGCAGGTGCTTAGGAAATGCCTACCCTCACTTTGAATTTCAGGTTGTTCTTTTGCAAACAACCACATACATTGGTGACTTTTTTCATCTAAAGACTGTGCTCCCTCTGTTTTTTACATATTTACATGTCGTGACTGTAAGGCCATGTATTATGGGAAAGCTTTTAGGCATCTTATTGTCAGGAGCAGGGAACATTTAGGAGTAAAGAAAAAAGGGGAAAAGATCAAGTAGGTTTGATCTACCATTATAGAACACATTTCAATTCTGATTATCCTCCTATGCTGTTATCAATAAAAGATTGACAAGCAAAATGCCACCCAAAGTAGCATTTTGCACCTTTGAAGGTGAGAGGTTGTGAAAAGAAATCAATAGTTTATACAAGCAAACTCAATGTTCCAGTGAGCAACAGACTAGGAAATTATCTCAGGGAAAACCCCTGTTTATTGAATGATAATAATAATAATAATAATAATAATAGTAATAATAATAATGACAATGATAATAATGATAATACTGGCTTGGCAGAGGTTTGTGCTCTCATTATGAATTTATGTGCATAGGTTGTCACAACAAGTTATGTGCTCTACAATGTGACTTCAACTTAATCAGACCTCCTGGAAAAGGCTTTTGAGCATCTCGCAAATTGCTTTCAATCTACTGAAGGGCTTTTTGCATTAGTTCAAGTTTGATTCTTTTGTTTTGGAAGTATTGTTATTTCATTGTAGAGTAGCAGAATAAACATTAAAAGAGTGAACTTTGTAATCTATTATTGTCAGCACATTTTTGTAATCATTTATTATTTTTATTACCACTTAAAATTAATTGTTTTAATGTCTTAAAATTATATGCGGGAGAATGTATTTGTTCCTTTGATCAGCCAGAATCTAGAAGCAGAACAAAACTTTAAGTAAGTTAACATATGATGAGGACTAACATCGGCATAACCTGACATATTAGATTACAAATTTTGAAAATGTGGTATTTTGTAGCTTGCAATGCTTGTTAGTCACATATCTAGAAGTGATTTTCTATTGATGCTGTTAGTTTATGTAGTTCAGATTAGGAAACTCTCAGCCATGCTACTTGTCTTTGAACTTTTAGTGTATTGGCGTCGGGGTTATTGGAGTCTTGCAGCCATTTTCTTGAATCCAGCTTAGATGACTGCACCTCATCACTATATTATCATCAAGAAGACTCAGACAGTGTTCGACATAAGGTACTTGAAGCTCATAGAAACTTGAAGCACATCATGAATGAGACAAGACAGCGAGCTGCCAAAGCAATTGGTTTTGCCAAAGTGCTCCAGAAAGATCTTGGAATTGCTGCTGAGTTTGCAGTTGTTGTCACCATGTCTACGTTTTTTCAAAGTTTATTTGCAAATGGATTTGTTAAGGTATATCTTTCAAATAATTCACTCATAATTTTTATTTAGGGTTCATGTTTTTGCCGCCGTGTGGTAGAAGATAGGTGTCTGGTTACATCTAGTGTGCACTTTATTCTATGATACATAAATCCATCACAAGCATAATTGGATAAACCTTGAAATGTTCTCCCTTGCCCTTCAAAACGTTCATTATTTACATTTATAACAGATATTTTTAACCGACAATACTCTGGTAGGCCCGTGCAATGTATGCCACTAAGCCCTTTTTATGTCCTGAAGCTTTTTTATTGAAGAATTTGCTTTCCTTGTTATTTTAGCTTAGTGTGATGTGTTTTTCATTTTGATGTTCTTTCCTGTTCATGACTAGGGCCATTGTGTTGTAATAGCAAACTGAAGGACTTAATTGACTAAGCTGCCATCAGTCATGAGTAGTTTTGTTATTCGTCATCACCAATACTTTTATATGAAAGAAACCTTAAGTTGCTGCTTCTGTAATTATTTGATTGACAAACTACATGTCCTATTTATTATTGCAGGTAGATTGCCATTCATCTGCTTCATTTGACATTTTTGCTCCAGGATCCCTAGCAAAAGATCCCAGGTAACTTTACAGAGACCTAGAGACTCATCATCTCTCCTTTACTTAGAAGCAATTGTTTGACGCGAGGCGAATCTTACAGTCTTCAAATATTGTTAGAATTGTTCCTAGTTATCTAAGGTAAACATAGCACTGATGTAGTAAACGAGAGTAATGTTGTCAAGGAGTTTGCAAAATCTTTAATGTTAGAATTCTTAATTGATTTTTCAAACAGCATTTTGCAATGACATAAGTGCAGTTTACAAAGCTACTTTTTTAATAAAACCGTTTTACACAACTATGAAACCGTTACGCAGCCATGTACTTGGAAATTCTGTATTTGTGGTATATTTAGCTTTACGAGACTGACAGGTAGTAACATTGGAGAACGCTATTGATCTTCAGCAGTTATAATTTTGTACGATTACTTGAAAACATAAGGAAAACAACTATCTGTAAGGATTAAGATGGACTAAGAAGACAATACTGTAAATACTGCTGTCTGAAAATATTCTGACTTTAGTGCCCATTTGGTAAGGGAAACAATTCGTCCGACGATATAGGCCACGAGTTTGCAAAAGTATTGTTTTCTTGTCTAAAAGTATTGTACCAGTCCTTACTTTACATTTGTCTGAGATTCACAGTAGACGAGTTTGGTACCTGACGAGCCAACACGTCCTCCCCCTGTCAGTTTAGGTAAAGTGCTGAAACGACCCCGCAAGAAAAGTTAGTTCATGACTTGTTTGCATACCTTGTGTTTTTGTTCTTCGTATTGAAAGGGGCAGAGCAGGGAATAGATCGCCAGCTTATAGAAGAAACAAAATATCGCAAGGTAGTTATACAAAATAGTTCAAAACACCACATATGATAACTTATTTTATGAACTTTGCCATGGCATTAGTATCGGTGGTTTCGATTTCTTGTCATTTTCAACCGTAGTCGAGTTGTGCAGCTGCTTACAGTCACGTGTGGATTTGAGAACCCGGCAAAAGTTTCCTTTACGCACGGTGATGGTTATATCCTTTTGCTGAACCAAGGTCTCCCGAAAGATACTGACTCAGGAGATCATGGCTGGAAGGGTGAAATAATTACTGTTTCACCAACAATTGAAATAACAATTGCACTAACCAAAATTGAGGTAATATTGCACTAGTCGTTAGTTCCAAGTAAATTGCCACTGTTGACGTACTCATGAGCTTACATTTTATCTCAATTTTGAGTTGGAATGATTTTCTCATTTATCACCTGGCAAGGGCAGGAAGTTGTAAGCATTTCATAAGGTTGGTTTGGCTCAAGATTTTACAAAAAATTTGGTACTTTGTCCAATTTCAGGTCTTGGTGCTTCAATGTGTTTTAAAGAATTCGCAACAGTGTTGTGACAGTGTAAAAGCCTTGTATGAACTTGAGAGGAATAAGAATTGTCTTTTACCATACATATTCTGCAGGCCTTTTGTTTGGACTGTGGACTAGTATCCCGTTTTAATCTAAGGTGCGTTGTAATTTGAATTTGTACAATCGTTTACAGGTAGAAGAGCTGATGTTGATCTCGCATAATGCTCTTAAAACGGCTGAATCAAGAAAAGCGTTATTAAAGATTATGGGAAACATAATTCAAGTAACCAACGAACAAACTTCCAGCCATGAAATTATTGCCGATGCCATGGTCGAATTAAAAGTAAGCCTTTTTGCATATGTTTTGTATCCCATCGTTATAAACTCAGGAGCTGCGAGGTCGTAAAGTTCAAATTTTGTGGACTTGATTGTGTATTTATGAGACATCATCGGTTTGTGTTATTTTTGTGAAGAAGTTAAATTTTCTTGGTCAGTGTTTATTTTGCTTTAAGTGATTTTTGAAGTGGTGTTACAACGTTGTCCATATCATGAGTTGATATAAAATTTCTATTCATAGCTGCCGCACGAGGAGGTGATTCCATTTGAAATTCAGGGTTTAGGTTCAAACTCTGACAATAGAAAGCTAGTACATTGTAGCGGAAGAATCAGTAAATGACCTCGAAAGAAGTGACCAGTTGAATTGTTGATGGTAGCAATTTCAATATCATTCGAATTTCTTTTAAAACAATCTATCTGGCAGTTAATTGTTTTGAAATTACCAGCGAAATTAACTAACATTGACGGTAAGAGAAACGTTAATGTTCTTACAGAAATAGCAATTTCTCGATTGTGTATGCCTAGGCTTGAACACGATTGTAAGTACCTAAAAGGTTTTTAAACAATATTGGGCAGAATACTGCTGTCTTACATGCTCTATTGTAGTTATTTTGGTAAAAATAGCTCTGGTTATTATCACTTTCATAGAGCAATGGTCGTACCCCCAAAATAGGTGCCGTATTTTCTACATTGCGATTAGTGTAAAAAGTACTAGAAACAGCTACATTGTCTTTTTTTAAAAACCAATTTATTTTTAGAACCAATTTATTTTGCAACACGACATATTGCATTTAACTTTGAAAGAACCCTCGATTGATTCTACACCCCTTTTTTATAAGAATACCTAATTTTTTGCTGAGCCTCGATAGCCTTAAATATTTTCGATTTTGAGCCTCAGATTATTCTTAAATTATTCTTGCCCAACACAAGGTGCAAATGTGCCATTGAAAAACTTCAAATCTTTGTCTATATGTTGCTTCATCGTCAACTTGAACAAGAACACATCAGAACAATGAATGTGGACGTTGTAGTTCGGAAGACCCTCTAATGTTATTTTGTCTTTGTGCGAGCCATCAACCGTCATTAAACACCTAGTCTTCTCCCACCAACGGTTTCTCAAATTGGCATAGTCGGGACCATGCAGAGTTTTCCAAGCAAACCCAGCCCAGTGAGTTAAGAGATCTGGATGCCACTCATCTTGCTTGTCTTTCCGGATCCTTTTCCCTTTGCCCTTGAAGATAATTGCAATTCTGGGCTGCTCACCATCACCTCGAATGCAAACTGGCGATGTGAATTGCCCCTTGTCTAGCCCTGATCTAGCCCTGGCTGGCTGATCCATGTTTTTGGATGTTTTATCTCCTGGCTTAATTATCTCGTATGTTTTTTGTGATCAACGACAAAGGGGATCTAGGTTAAAGCGTCGGGATTGCTGAAAACACCCCCATTGACTGGAGTATGATCTTTAACCAGCACCAGTGCTAATCAAACGTTCTCTTGTAACACTGTGTCATTTCATCAGGTCTTCTCTAAAGACTTCTTTTGGCTTGCTCCAATTTCTTTGCTTTGAACGCATCCGGATATTGTGCCTTTTCAAAAATGTTGTGATAACATGTTTTCTCACTACTGCTGAGTCATATCCTTCCCCTCTTTGATTTCTTTGGATGGAGCGTGCCTTACTCCAAAGCCAATTAACGTTGTCTTTCAGACCTTGTCCTTTAGCTACTCTCATTTTATTAAGCAATGACCTGTACAGGCCTGTATACTTGGTTGCTTTTCTTTGTTTCTTAAGCAGTGCCTTGTTTTTTGTTGGCTGAGGCAGAAATTATGCTCTCTTTTCCTCTTAACCATTTGGATATTAACGATTGGCTTATTCCGCATTTCTCAGCTATCATTTCTTGTATGACTCCAGATTCAATCTTCTGAACAATTTTGGCTTTTAATTGAGCAGATTAATTTGCTGCCTCTTGTTCTCTTCTTCTTCTTCTTCTTCTCCTCATTCATAGTTTCTTGCCCTTGCTCGACATTAATACCTTCTTCAAGATGTCTTTCAACTTTCCTGACCAACTCCTTCATCAATGACTGCACAATTTCACGTATCTGTAGATTGCTTGTTGACACATTCAGAGGTTTACTTACTCTATATTTCTCGCATGCAAATGTGTACACCCAAGCCTTCTTTATTGACGAAAGTATCTTTGCAATAAGGGCACGCGACACTTTTTAAACCTTCTCATCTTCGACTTCATTGGGTATATTGACTGCAACGTCTTCTCCTTCATAATTAACAATTTTTTTAAATCCGAAGAAACCCAGTGTTTTTTTTGACGCTTCGAATTCTACGTGGCTGTATTGTTTACTCTGAAAACTTACATCACACTGTATTTATACGCAGAAAAACTGAAACTTTTTTCAAGAAACTATCATTTGTTTGTTCGTTTGTGAGTGGGTTCATTAGAAGTGATGAGGGAGTTGTTACATGTTACAGCTTAATTTAGATTTATTTATTTGAGAACGGAACTGCTCATGGTGCCGTTGACCGACAGCCTACACTCTCAGAAGTCACTGGGTCACACTATAGAGTTATTTACTCACAGAGCAGATGACTGTATTTCAAGACATATTTATAGCGTCAAAGTAACAGTTGTTTTGCTTTGTGAGAAAACTCAGACAAATTAAAAAATTTAGTTTTAATGAATCCTGAGCCTGGCATTATTCTAAAATTTTAGCAGTTTTGAACCTCAATATTCTTAGAAACTATATTCTTATTAAAAAGTGTGTATTTTGCCATGTCTTAAAACATGTTATTACAAACTTCAAGGTACGTGGTACCATCCTGTAATATACATACAATATGTTATTGATTTGTAGGAAACAGCGCTAAAATTGTCTGATTCAATTGTCGAATCAGTGCACCAGGTAACCAAAAGTCTCGATTCTAACAGGCTACAGGAAAGAGAAGAGACAGATAGAGCACTGCTTCTTGGAAACAGTGTAGAAGTCGTCCTAGCTGGATTTAATTTCGGATTCGAGGTTTGTAGCCCCAGTATCTGTACTTTATATTTTATAGAGATGCAGCAAATGGTGCAACCATATCCAAAATTATTATTCCTGAACAAGAGCAACAAACTTGTATCATCATGCTGCTATAGAACCAAAGCTCTGCTTAGGAACGATAAAGCACAACATTTAATTTTCAAACTCATCATTTTCAAACCAAGAAACAGCCAATCAGAACATCTGGATCTTACTTTGTAACTTAACAACCAATCAGGACACCTTATGTATTTACTCTTATGTAGCATTGTGTAGCACTGTTTAATGGATAAATCGAACCACACACACACGCACGCACACACATACACACACACACACACA
>JANTCA010091426.1:0-13150 GCA_024741275.1 Chironex yamaguchii
TTTTGGTCTTCACATTTATCAACAATGAGTTAATTGTACGAAAGTTGGGAGCTGTGAGGAGACAAGTTTTAAGAAATACAGTAATGATTGATTGCTAATGAAACTAAACTTTCAAGTGCAATGTCATATTATTGCATGTTAATGATTCTTTTGAATAGGTTACAAAACATGTCAAAGACAGACCTCAGCCTATTAAAAGCTGCCTTTATAATAAAAGAAATTTCTTAAAACATTAAGCATGGCAACTGACAAGATATTTGTGTGCATAAGCCTACCCTCTGAGGATTTCAATAATTAGATTAATAAATGCACACAATAGGCACATTATATGAAAAACAAAAATTTTGCCCAGGCTTCCAAAACCATTTCAATTCATGTTTATGTTCCGGAAGCAAATTTCTGAGACAACTGTTTAGTGCTTAACAGAACGGAAATAAATGGACCAAGTGCCGTGTTACCTACACTGGTTAGTAAGGGTTTTTGGAATTGGCTAAGGACACATTTTAGCAAAGTATGGTAAAGGCACAAATTGTTGAAAATTTGTTTTGAGTCCCTATTGTGTCCCTTTTTTTCTGGGTCCTTTAGGTTTTGAACTAAGTTGCCTTAAACTGTAATAAGCTACTAATGTTAGGTACGAAATTAGATTAAGCACTTTAAGCTCAGACCAGCTTATCCTTATCTGTTTCTGCCGAACAAATAACATAAAAAACCATAGAGAGTGCAGAAAAGCCCCTCTTCTTTGAGTTTCTGATACACACAAATCTAGTTATGATCTGCAACCAAGTAAGAACAACATTGGCGAAAACAGATCTCGAGAAAACTTACAGGACAAAAACATAACTACGTTATTTACACAACGTAGCTGTACCAAAATAAGTCCTCTCTTTCCTAGTTTGCATGTTGTTTTCCTATGAGCCCCTTCTATCTTCACAAATTTACTTTAACTTGAGTTGCGAAACTAACTACACACCTTTTCTTGGGGATGGGAGACTTGGGGGCAGGAGGCGTTCAGAATAAAGAGACAGACTACGTTATTTTGGCCAATCAATTTACATAGCAAACTTATTCAACAGTACTCAATTTCATGCTTATTCTTAGGATGCAACTCTATGAAACATTTTAAATGACCAACGATGACACATAAAATCTGTAAATGAAAATGTAAAAGGTTGAAAATCCGAATTCACGCTAAATTCCCTGTCGCATGACTATCGTCCTTTAAGATTTATAAACATCAGTGGGAGTGCGACGTTCACTCCCCCTTCGCAAATCCCTGGTTTATTGTGTACATTTCTCTATTCTAGTATTAGTGATACACTTTAACTCCTAGATGAGTAAACTATATTCCAATATCTCTTCAGAAACTCTTAAAAAAGGATAAGAAATATTATGTTACCTAACTATGACAGACGAGTTGGCTTGTATTTGATTCCGTTTCTTGTTGTTTTTGTTCTTTTTCTTTATTGGGGCGGGGAGGTTACTTTCGTTAGGAGCAGAGAGTATTTACACTTTTGATTTATGCAATGTAAAACACGTTAAATCACAAATTAAAGCATTCTCTTCCGCAAGTTATACATTTTTTAGTTCAAAAACTTTAAAAAGTGCAATACGTACCCCCTCTCCTCGTTTGCAAACATACGGATTTTAGCATACCTTTTTAACATCTCTGTATACGTACAATGTCAATTAACCCAACGGGAAAATATTAATTGACTATTTCTCATGCCCTGGACAAATGGTATCTGTTAGATTATTGTAATGTCAGTAATACATGCAAGTGATGAGAATGTCTTCAAAATTTGTCGGGAAGGAACTTACAAAAAAATTATCAAAACTTAAATAGAGATAATCCGGTATTGGACATCCAAAGTTCTAAATGTCAAATTTCCGGCAAATAAAATTTAAATAGGAAGATCAGAATTACATTATCAATGTCCACCACGACAAATTTCCTGCCCGGGTCACCTATACACATTATTGCCGTTACATCATGAATATAATGAGCACGTTTTGTTGGGTTGCATTTCGTCCCGACCCAATTGTTAACACTGAAACTCGTCCTCATTATTATGATGTCATAGCATAACAAGGTCAACTATAAAATGATCTAGTGCGAACCCTTTTACAGAGCCGACAACAATAGGTTGCTCAATCCAGTTTTTTAGATCAATGACATGAGGGCACTGATCTCAAAAAGATCTGGATTGAGCAACTTATTGTTTACTGCCCACTTCCTTTGTGTCCATTGAAAAATTAACGGTCCCATTACAGGTTGTGACCAACTTTTGATGAGAAAACCAAATATATAGTGGCAAATCAAGGAACACAGTGATGTGCTTTTGGTTGTAGTAAGAGAAGTAACCGCAAATCAGATGCTGAAACAACAAGAAGTGATAGTGATCGAAGTTTAGATAAAGAATTGGAGAAAAGTTCTAAATTTCTACAAAAATTTCTAAAAACTTTTCAACCGTACGTCAAAGACTTTTAAAACGAATATTTCGAACCAAGTATATCAGCATCCAAACCATATTTGTCTTAATATATTTTGTACACAAAAGTAACTTACAATTGACGATACCATTTGTAAATTGGGCCCATTCAAAGTTTGTCCCTTCAGGAGTCAGGGAACAAGAATATAGTAACCAGACTGCAACCTAAGTGTGCGTGGGATATAACTTACCTGCGCAGTTTCTCAACTTGCATGTGAAAATATTCACGGCTTACTTATTTGATCATGCAATTTAGAAAGTCATACTTCTTTTGTACTGTATCAATACTAGGTTATGGTTACAAATATGAGTAACCATGTCATTTTGCAATTGTTAACAAGTTTTGCCATCCACTTACTTCTCTTCAATTGATGACACTTAAACAGAGAGAGGGTATATATAACAAAGCAAAATTAAGTGGCCCCAAAAATCTTAGTAATCTTCACCAGTTTCTTGTTCGGATCTAAATATAGAGTAAAAATGCAGACATAAAAAAGCACAAGAGAAGAGAGAGGGTGCCCCAAAAATTCATTTTGAGCATATGTTAAATGATCCCATTCTTAATGCCTTTTCATTTTTTGATAGATTTTCAAGCGAGACTGAAAAAGTAATAACATAGGTGCAAAGCACAAGATCTGAGAACTGAACTCCGAGCAAATATGTAAAAATTTGTTCTGATCATTTCAGAAAGGAAAATCAAATTGAAAATAAATGTAGTACTTACGAAATTCAAACATTTCCAAAACATTAAAAGCAGGTAAAGTTTCACGTCAATGGGTAAAAATAGATTGTAGATAAACATGTTCAAATACAAAATTCAAGTTTGCTATCTATGAAAAATGCAAACCTTATTTTTTTAATATCAGTAACGCATATACAAAGAGAGAGGATGGCAGATAACTAATGGTGCAAACCTATTGTTTCTTTGGACTATTTTACTAGGGGGAAGCAGGGACAGGAAGTGTTTATTCTAGGGTTGACTATAATGCACATATATAGGCCTAAGATGGGCCTGTTGAAGCCAGAAATCCTTTGTTACAATATTAGCGTCTAAATGTATCTACCAGGAGGATAAATGTTTTTACAATGATTCATCTAAAGATGCCAACAGTTTCCTGATTGTCTTAAAAAAACTGTGCGCTTTACTTTATTAAGAGCTTTATTTAACAATTGCTAAGGGTTTTTAAACAGTGTATCTTTCTAAGGTCCTCACAGAAAACGGCAACCATGTACAAGGATGCTAACAGAGAACAACATAAACTGTACCCCAGCTTAAGACTCTAAACCACGCCTAAAAACAGAAAAGCCAATAAGGAAAGCTTTCCAGCCGGATCACTCGTATTCTATTAACAAATCTCCAAGAACTCTTAAAGATCAATTCAATGCAAGTAATAAACACAAGGGGAAATTAAAGAGGCATTTAAAACTCAGCAGCAGAAATGAAAAAGACTAAGTCAAAATTAGCATCATTAAAAGGGTTTATGAAAACACTAAAAAAGAATTTGATTTTAGAAAATTGCCAAAAATAATTAAATTAAGTACTTTCTGTGAATAGGCTACTTTCACATAATAAAAGGACAAGGTAGCAAATATCCACTTAAGGCATTTGCATTGGCTGTTATACTCTTCAAAGGCATACATATATTTGGATGACAGAAAAAAATCTTGCACTCCCTCACCAAGCGCAAATTAGGAAATGGTAAGGAAGAATTTCAGCTGCACCAGGTTTCACTCGACCAGAATTTGTTGAGATCAAGGCTAAGCATGAAGCAGCAAAAAAGCTGGAAATAAGATTGTGTGTGCCGTAATGTTGAATGAATTGGCCATAAGAAAACAGGTGTTTTGGGATGGAAAAAGTTTACAGGGTATCTAGACTTCGACGTGGCGTAGAGGATAATGATTCCAAAGATTTTTCCCTGATATCAAAGATATTCTTGTTTTTATAGTTGTTTATGCCAATGGTTGCTGGAAGGTTCCTTGCAGCTATTTCGTTATTGAGAGGCTGAATAGATTTGAAAGGGCAAATTTTGTAAATTTATGTCTGCGATCGTGGGACACAGGAACAGAAGTAGTATTGGCTACTGTCAATGGTCCATCCTGTCATCTTGCTATGTCTTCTGAGCTTGGTACTTTTGGATGTTTGCCATATGTTTAAATTAATGCAAAACACCCTTGGAAATGATGGTGTAATTGTTAATGGCTGTTGGGAAAAGATACGCTAGTAATATATGGAAAATTGGCATAAACTACAAGGTAATATAGAACTGAGGCTGGGTAAGAAAATGAAAGCAGCTTATATTAGATGGAAACTACAGCCAACAAAAGTCAATATTGCTGCCCAACATTCAGTGCCAATTTAGCTGATAGTATTGAATATTGTAGAACAGTCCTAAAGCTCCCAGTGTTTCAGGGTGCAGAAGCCACCATAAAGCATTTTCGTTTGTTTCTTCTTCTAATTGTTGTTCTAAATTCGCAAAATCCACTTGCTCGTGGGTATAAGTCAGCCCTCAGGATTACAGCCAAACACAGCTGGTATCCATTCCTCAACCATGCATATACCTACATCTCTCTTCTTAAAGACATAACAACTAAACGCATGAATTCAAAAAAAGACCTTGTTCATTGGCTTCTTAGTGGTCATTTGCAATACACAGAATTTGCTGGATTGTAACAGTATTGAAGGAAGCTATGGAAACTGTCAGAGTCAAGATCTAACAGACATTCTTTATGTAGTCCGTGCTACGTGTTTGATAAGTGGACACGATACATCAATCTCAGGGACAACTGCAATGAGAAAGTATGACTAACCGGAGAGACAAATTCCTTTGAATTTTGAACATGGTTATCGCATCCCAAGCATATCCAAACTGTTCAAATACAAAAGGCTGCAATTTGATGTATTGCTGGGTTTGTTGTAAGTATGGTTGAAAGGAAGTTTTTGTTCGACATGTTCAGAGCACTTGGAACCAAGAGCCATGCACCAACTTCTTCATTTCGTACACTGAGAGACAAAGAAGGATTACTAAAACTATCCAAAAGTACAGTAATTGTTTGTGAAGAAACTGAAAAACGCTTTCAAAGAATGTTGAACACAACCAATGGACAACTCCCTGGTGTTTCAGGTATTCCTGATGCAATTTTGGTTGTATTGATAGGTCTGAATTTGTCAAATGTTGTCCAACAACTGAATAATTATATGAATGGAACCACAGTTACAATTATTTGTTTATCCTAATCAAGAATATTTTGAAGGCATACTGCAGAGTCAGACTGTTTTATATGGGACAAGAGACTACTTACAAGGTTTCTGAAACCGAGTTATGTAAACGGATTCGGAAAGCTTATCCATCAGTAGATCATCTTATTTTAAGAAATTAACGTTCATAAATTTTTATGCCTGATAGTGATCATTGTAGATTTTACATTTTTCTTTTGCACATTCCACAGACTAAATTTTAAATTTTGAGCATGGGTGCCATCGATCAAAGAAATGTGGGGTTGATGAGACTCCCTTAATTTAAATAAATTTTGCGAAAGCTTCCAGCACTCGGAGGGGATGGAGAGGGCGTTCCCTGAGGATATGGCTTTAGTAGATGAGGGGTAAGTGGGAGTTGGACATGGAAAATTAACTGTTGGAAATAGTTTTCACTGTTTCCAAAAGCTTGATGACAGCTGATAGAGTTGCAAACTCTGGTTGTTGCTGCAGCAGGTAATGCTTGATTTCTATTTGCTCAACTGCTGCAATCAAAGATATGAAACAAAGGAAAGCAATTAAACTCGTACTGTGTTATTTCTACCCAATTTTTTAAAGGCATACCCGACCTTTTAGAAGATATAGCAATAGAAAACTCTTTCAATGGATGTTTGACTGCATCAGATGCTTTGTTCCTGGTAGATGAATCAAATCAAGCAGTGTCTGTCAAATATATTTACAAGAGGCAGTCACCTTGGTATTTCCGTGTTACGTCTTACACAAAATTTGTTTGATAAGAAAACAATCTTTTGTGGTGCAAAACTTGAAAATTGCCTTGAAAATTTGGGACATTGCGTTAAAATCAGACCTGAAATATGAACTTAAGTACAACATACCTTATCGTGATGAAGAATGTGAGAGATCAGAGCCAGACTGGAGTTTTGGGGCGTCAACTTTACTCTTATCATTACCAGTTGTTATGGAGATATATCACCGTGTCACCATGTTAAAGTTTGGGTATTTGTTTATCGATTTACATCCAGCTTCAAATAATGAATTAAGATTGACCTTATATTTTTTCCTGGAGAAAAGATGATAGTATATTCCCAAGATCATAAGATGTAAAAAGAGAACCTTGCTGTATTTGTTCTTTATTCATATCAGTGCTTTACTTAGTTGTTAAATTTTCAAATTTTTAACAAAAATTTCCGATGTCCATCAATTTCTACCATTATATAGTATTCTGTATACAAAAACACGTTGAAAGCTTTAGGGAGTGTTTTTCTAAATTTTTTATTCTAGCTGGTTCCCTTGTTGCTCCATAGACATGTGATCCCCATGACAGCTCAGTTCTGGAGACAGGTCAACTGCAAAGACTAAATATCCATCACCATAGTCTATTGTGTCATATTGATCCCAGAAATGAAATACCCAGAAATATATGTCTGAAGCTAGAAAGCAGACTGTTATAACCTTGCAAATATCAATTATTCTCAAAGCAAAAGAGAGTGGTTTGTTAAATATCGGTTCTCCATTTTGGTAGATACTGAAGGAAGAAAGAATGAAGTGTTGAAAATTGAATGGATTTTTCTTGTAGGCACAATTGTAAGCTTCGTTTTAAGACACGCCAAGATATATTTAGGAAGTAGACCTAGAAATGAATTGGAAAGACTGGCTTTCAAGCTACCAGCCAGCACAGAAAATACTTGGACACTACTCTGGAGATAGGAAACTTGACCATGTGATCTGGGAGCACTGTATTGCTGGCTTGACATACGTGATCAGCTACCTGCACCTTTCGTATAGACAAAATTGCATCCTTCAGAATATGTTTATATGATGGGTTGTCACCAGCAGTGAGCAGGCAAAAATCATCCTTTTGACAATAAAGCTTGATATTTATGGTTAGTCCATTCAGAATAAGAAGATTTTGATAAAAAATGTCATCATGGTTATGACCTGTTATTTCAATCTATTGACCATTGGCCATTAATGAAGGACGTGTTTTCCATCCCACATTCTCACCTTCCTCAGTAAAATCTTCCATATCACTGGCATTATCCTTATAGTACAGAAATGCTTGCAGTCGACTCTTCTTAGCATCACTTCCATAATTGAGTAGTATCTCAAGAAAAGTGTGATACGCATATGTGTTGGTAGCACTTGATGTCATTTTCCCAGACAGTGAAACATCTAAATGACTAAACATGGTAGCTAGCAAGTAATTAATAGGAGCAGCTGTCGATTCACTTGCCAATATTGTACCATCACTGCTTCGTATCTTAACACAAAGGAGTAAAAACGATTTGGCGTCCATAATCTCATTTCCACAAGCTGGTATATTGAACTCGAGTGATCCTCCTTTGCTGAGTGATGTTAAGTGATGCACATCCACCCATCTATTCCATGCAACTGCTGCTTGAGCTGGAGGCACTTTAAAACTTATCTAACTTTTTTTTAGAACATTGCACATGATTGGAATTTTTATTAGCCATAATTTGTTATTTATCAAAAATATCCTTTTCTGCCAATAATGATTTTCTTCTCTGTGCTGGACATGTCAACCAGCCCGGTTTTTTTTAACTAGATCTGGCTGACTGAGTGCCTCCTATTATATGCTGTCTCTTTGCTGCAAGGGTGTCGTGGTCAGATGAGTTCCTTTTACTGCTTACCTTGAAATTGCATCATCAACAAGCTGGCGGCCAGCTCATTTAGTCTTAGGTTTGATGGATTCTTTAACAGTATCACTCTTGCTTACATCAGAGCCAAACCTTTCTAAAGCATGGGTGTAGCATTCCAAACAAGGCTTTTGAACAAATTTCCTATCCTGTATCCTTTCTGTAGTGGCGGACCATGAAAACCTGAAAGTTTATCTCCTACCTGCCAATACAAAGGGCTCACTGCTGATGCTAATGTTTATTGAGGAAGACAAACGTAGTAAAAGACCACTCTACTTCTTCAAAAATTCAACATCACAATTGTGATGAACGAGCGGAGAGCCAGAACTGAAGAACACACATGACAAACATACGTTCTATAGATATTGTTGCTATATGAGTTACGCTGTTGCATAATTGAAGGATGATACCTGGCTTAAAGAATTCAAAGCTTTTATCAATCTTTTGGAGGTCGAGGACGACAAAAAGCTGAAAACCCTGAAGTATGTGATATTGAAGTTGGGAGATGTGGTCAGTTATGATGGCAGGTCAACATATTCGTCCATTCTACAGCAGCTGGAAGACATGCAAATCGCACCTTCCATGAATCCCCTCAAGTCGTTCATGGAATTGGAATATGGGGGTGATTTGGTCGAGTTTGTGCATCAGCTTCATAAACTGGCAAAACGGTTTTTGAAAACACATAGGGCTGTCAATGAGATGATTTGACAACGTTTGATCGAGCTCATGAATCAGAACTACCGGCCTTAGTTTGAGACGAAAGATTTGAGATCTATGGTGAAAAAGTTGGTACAAATCCATTGCGAGGATATTTTCACCAAGAGCAGATCCACCTCATTCGCCATTCGCGATGCCGTCTTCACCAAATACCACAAGAAAGGCCACCTCGCCAAATTTTGCTGGAAGGAAAAGACCTGTGAAAAATGTGGTCGCAAAGGGCACACAAAACGTGTGTGTCATGAGGCAGAGCCACCAAAAAACTGATTGCATCCTCAGTGTCTGAAACAGGGCAGCCTGAGGGAGTTTTGATTCCTGTGATGTTGAACAATGCTATTGAAACAGAGGCTTTTATTGATACGGGTTCCAGTTTTAATGCTTTGTCTTCAAGATTTGTAAAAAGAAACAATTTGAATTATTTACTGCACTCCACAAACAGAGTTTGCTATTTAGCCAATCTTCAAAGATTTCGTTATTTTCACAAACTGTCCATGTTGGATTTTGCTGTTTTTGACTCTGCTCCTTATAATGAGTTGCTCGGACTTTCTACCTTGAAAGCATTGCGTGTCCAACTGCATTTTGGTGATGAATTCTTGTCCATCTTTGAGCAACAATTTGGAGATCACTTGTCTGAAAAGCAAAAAGCAGAGCAGGATCACTTGCTGCAAAAGAATCATGATATATTTTCTGCTGGTACATATGATTTGGGATGATGCCGTATTGTTCAACATGTTATTGATACCGAAGGTAGCCCAGTCTATCGCAAACCATATCGGCTGCCCCACTCATTGAGGGATGAAGCCTCTACACAAATATTCGAAATGCTTTCAACTGGCATTATTCAAAAATCCCAATCACCCTGGTCCAGCCCGTTCTTCCTTGTGCCCGAAAAGAACAAAAAATTTCACTTTGTTGTCGACTGTCAGCCAGTCAATCAAAAAACGTGAAAAGACAGGTTCCCGATCCCGATCATCGAAGACGTGTTGACTTACACTGCTAATGCACAGTATTATACAGTGGCTACTGGCAGATCGAAATTGCCAAAGATGACAAATGCAAAACAGCGTTCTCAACTAGCTGACAGTCGACAACAAAGCAAAATGTTTTGTTTATGAATTTAGTGTCATGCCATTTGGCTTATGTAATGCCTTCACCACCTTTCAACGCATGATGAACCAAATGTTTGCCGATATGAAGGTGGGTGGCGTTATTCCATATATTGATGACATTATCATTGCATCAGAGTCTTGGTAACAACATGCTGATGATTTTCAAACAGTCTTATGTAAAAATAACTTGAAAATCCAATGGAGCAAGTGTAAATTTGCCACGTCTGAGGTTCTTTACCTTGGCCATTTAGTTACTAAAGGTAGGCTGAAACCAGATCCTTCGAAAATTGAGCATTTGCTGCCCTTGTCACCACCAGCCTCTCACAAAAGTTGGACTCATCTGTTGGTTTTGCAAACTATCTGGCAAAATTTGTTCCTCATTTTGCGGATATTATGTCACCTATATTTGCTCTCAAGGCGTTGAAATCAAGAACATTTTCATGGACCAATAAATGTCAGGAATCCTTCAACACAGTCAAGCTTGCGATTTCGAAAGACTGTCTATTATTTCATCCTGATTACTCTCAGCCATTTGAACTATGCACGGATGCCTCTGATTTCGCTGTGGGTGCAGCCCTATTTCAAAATGGTAAGCCTGTATACTTTTACAGCCATCTCCTTGCTTCAAGTGAAAAGTCTTACTCAGGAATGAACCGTGAGTACTTAGTGCTCGTGACAGGATTCAAGAAGTTTTGTCACTACTTGTACGGCCATAGGTGTGTTGTTTACACTGATCATCACCCTTTGCTCTCTATGATCAAACTCAAGCAACCCGACTGCCAGCAACATGCGCGTTACCAAAATCTTGTCCAGAAATTAGACTTTGAGATGATGTGCATACCCGGTGCTCGGAATGTGATTGCTGACCAGTTAAGCAGAAAATCTGGGTCAGTCATCGACAATCATGTCAAACAGGAAGACACATCATTCCTCTGTTTGAACCCAACCGTGATCCCCTTCGTACTTGGAACGAAATTCACTAAAGTGGATGAAAATGACATTATACCTTTGGTAAAAAAATATCACTTTTCGGTCATGTGGGTTCGTAAGTCCCTGCTAGCAGATGGTTACTGGTTTCCTTAAATGCGGAAAATATTGTGACAATTTCAGGACAACTGTTCAGCATGTAACCAGACCAGCTCTTATACGTCCACATCCGATGATGTTTTGCCCTGCGAGTTTGTTGCCCTCTATCTGGTGGGACCCTTGCCTCAAACTACCATAGAATATTGATATGTGCTCACCATGATGGACCACGGCTCTGGATTCTTGGATGCCGCGCCTTTGACGAACATTTCTGGTCAAACTGTGTGCGAAAGTTTTGAGAGGAACTGGGTCCAAAAATATGGCCCACCACGGACTGTTCTGACCGACAACGGTACACAATTCACGTCAAGTCAATTTTCAAGTCTGATGATGAAATATGGGATAAAACTAATTCACAGTACGCCTTACTACTCACAGGGCAATTCGCGTCTGGAATGCAGCCACCGCACACTGAAAGACCGGATTTGAGCTTCCTTGATTGACGATAATACGAGAAATTGGTTGAAACAATTGAATCCAGCCCTGTTCAATGTCAACCATACCAGTGAAGCATTTGGAAAATTTTTTGGTTCACCTGCGCGTCTGACTTGGCCCAATGTGGGGCATGCTGCTCCTGTCATTACCACTAAATGCCCTCGATTTGTGTGCGTGAAAAACATGAATCCCATTGGCCTGGGACCTCGGTTCTCCATATATCAGGAAGTGAAGCGACAAATTTCTGATGAAGTTGTAGAATTTGCGAATGGTCAAAAAGGCAATCTCAATAGATGTCGCTGTATATATTAGCCTTCAATCGGGTTTGGGAGGATTGTGATGAATGAGCGGAGAGCCAGTACGAAAGAACACACATGACAAACATACGTCCTATAGATATTGTTGTGACAATGATATTTGAATGCAACGCTATATGAGTTATGCTGTTGCATAATTGAAGGATGAGTTTGTTATCTTACTAATGAGCTTCACAGCAACTTTATAACAATACCTTTTCTTTACTCAAATGACATGTTTTGCCTTTTGTCGTCTTTTGTATTCACTTCTAAACTTTCAATTTGACTGCGGAGTTTTAAAAATGTATTCCCCCGCATTATTATGAAAAGGTAAAACTGGTAACAACAAAGGTAAAGATGGTAGTTGAAAGCTGCTAACTATTTGGTTTTGTATGACATCAGTCTAGAGATATAATGTCGGGAATGCTGCTTGCAAATCTAGAACAAAATTACTTTGTTTTACAGCCTCTTCAATGGTAGTTCCTTCCTCACAACCCAGAATGGAGGAACATCTCCCATATGTTTAAGGCAAGTCCTATTTTCAAATGAGATTTTGGCTTAATTGGCTTTCTTACTTTAAGAAAATATAACATCAGATTACTAGTAAAATGGTCTTGATATCAAAAGTAAAACAAGGGTATTTCAAACACGTCAAAAAAGTCAACAATCTTGGTGCAAGCTAGTAAACAGCTACTCGTAGGATCCAATATAGCATGAGGAGGAACCCTTTTCCTTTTTTGCTTTGCGTTGTGGCAGAATAAGACCCTGTTTACACGACGTCGGTAGAATGACGGCATGATATCTTTTGTTTTATCTTACTGAAGCAACATGATATCATGCCGGTATCGTGTAAACAGGTTAAGAAAACAATCACAAATTAGCCCGCGGTTTCATGGCAATGTCAAAGCATACTGGAATGCTACCGACTTCGTGAAGACGGTCAAAGTAGGTTAGCATGCATGGACGATAGGCACACCAGGACCACTTTAGGATAATAGGGACGAATGCAGAAAAGGAAAGGAAAGAAGAGAAAAGAGGAAAAAGGAAAAGGAAAGAAAAGAAGAGAAAACAAAGATAGACCTAAGCTGGATACAAGTTATGCAAGACATGTAGAGTACTTCAGATTTGAGCAGATTACAAGCATTGA
>JANTCA010091427.1:0-13148 GCA_024741275.1 Chironex yamaguchii
TGTATTTTTTGAGTAAATATAAATCTTTATACACTTAGTGTGATTGGGCTTATGAGTATTGTTTATATATATATATGTATGTGTGTGTGTAGATGAAGAGGAATAGGACCAAACTAACATGTCAGAAAGTGCAAAGGACAACAATAAACGTAAGGATAGGTCTATGGAAAGACACTAGAATGGAAAGAATTAATATCTTGAAAGAATAACCAAAGTTTTGTTTTTGTTGCCGTCGGAAGTCAAAGTCTAGGTTAAGTCCGTTATGGTAAAAAGTCCCTAAAATGTTGATGGACTCGATTTTGGTGGTCACTAGCGTTGTGACAGACGACAGTTCACCTAAGTTCAATAGTGATGTCTTGGTTGTTCTGGCTGAAATGAGATGTTACTGTTGTGTCACGATTGTGGCGTATGGCTCACATGAACACTTGTTCATGGGAGAGCTTAAAAAATCGAGTCCTTCGTTTTACGTACACAATGTCTCGTTTAGTGCAGTTGATGTTGTACTTCGTTACTT
This sequence comes from Chironex yamaguchii, assembly GCA_024741275.1. Classification (NCBI taxonomy): domain Eukaryota; kingdom Metazoa; phylum Cnidaria; class Cubozoa; order Chirodropida; family Chirodropidae; genus Chironex; species Chironex yamaguchii. Next base: position 515 of record JANTCA010091427.1, read on the forward strand.
ATATCGCATGCATGTAGTGCTTTTGAAACCTGTAATGGATGGTGTAATGCACATGGACACGTTTCGCAATGTGGTCCGTTGCATTTGTATTTGTCTGGTAGTATGATTTGATATGTGAAGGTGGTATTGTTTTTGATAGATTTATGAATGAGGTGATCCCGTAGTGTTTTGCTACATCCGTAGCGTGGCATGGGTGTGTTGGGGAAGGTAGGTACTGTTTGGGGATCGGGATGGAGTATGAAGTAATTTTGGATTAGTTTGTCATTGACTGTATGATTTAGAAAGTTATAAGTGGTGACTAGTTTTAATGTAGCCTGTGTTGTCTATGATTAGGTCCGTTCTTCACTGGTATCCTTTGCTGGAAGGATTTACCATGACGTAATGTTATGATGAAAGTTTATACCAAATGACATTTTGTTATGGCACATTTACCATTAAGCAGGCCTTGGTGGTCAGTTACTGACGTGAGGTAGGTTTCCGGGTTTGTGTGAAAGAAACAGTTTAAAATTACTTACTAAAGACTTCATTCCTTACTTGTCTAGCTTTACCACCAGAACTTCGTGATGCTGTGGATCGATGGAAAGACATTAAGATGAAGACCTTCGAAGTGGCTGAAGACGAAGAGAGGAATTTTATGACAGGCCAAATGTTACTTATTGACAACATAATACATGGCCAACTTACTCCTGATAGTTACGGTAAGTTTGGTTTTCTTGTAAGTTGATGTTGTAAGATGGAAATAAATTAAGATGCACCTCGCCACTAGAAAGACCTGTTTTTCTTGTTTATTCTTGAAAAATTTTTTGGTGTTTGATGATGTTTGAAAAACGATACGACTCGTTTAATATCTAGCAGCCTTCCCCAAATTTTTCTTGCTTGTCGTTTCGCCATTCTGTTGTTGGGCTTTAGTGTAGACCTTTGGAACTGTCATCGTATATCCTATGTTCATGAAAATATTTGACTGTGTCAATATACCGTAAACGTCTCGAGGAAACAATATTAACATCGCATTTTGAATTTGAGTTGCGTAGTAAAGAATTGCTTTCAAACTACATAGCTGTTGTACGAGGTAAGCATCTCTGTTACTTGGTATTAGTAGTAAGTGTTACATGTAAGATCATTTCTGTCGTATATGAATTGTAATCTTACATAGAATGACACTCTTTCCATGGTGGATACGGAATAATGTATTATTCGCAATCGATCCATTGTACTTGTTTCTTCAGCCCCACGTGCTCATAATAGAAAAAGAAGCATATCGCATACGTTTGATAATTCTACAAGGAACAGTATAAGATGAATTTGTTGTATCTGCCAACGTCTTTGAAATTTTTAGTTGATGGGTTTGGCATTAATAGAATTCTCCTGTAATAGCTGTAGCACTCGTTATTCTCGGCAGTACTGTAAGGCAATATGATATTCGAAAGCGAGAGGCATATCATTTCTACACGGCAGTAATTGTACGATTTCGAGATTACCGTACTGCAGAACTGTGTTTTCTTCCTCAGTGAATAGCGTCAAAGTTTTCCCTTAATCACGTCTTCTTGTGTTGATACCATCTCGTTCAGTTTCTTGAATTTTTTTACAGTTGGTCTAAAATTCGAGTCTGTGGGAATACTGAAGCACATTATACGAACACTTTCAAGCTTTGTGGAATTCTTATGCATCACATCAAAGAATGACATAGATAAAGAGTGTAAAAAGCACTTAATTAACTTGTTGGTTGGATTTTCAACGAGCCCTGTAATGGAGTCTTATCATGATATGGTAAATGATATGATGGAATTGCTGGTGCAACCACTGCAAGAAGAAAGGGTGCAAGAAATATTACAGCATCATATCTTGACTATATGTGATGGAATTTTGTTGGCTGAATGCAGCAACACTTCCAGGTATGAAACATATTAATGATGGAACTCCAGGAAATGCTCGCTTTGTGCGTTTCAAAGAGGTTTTAACATTGTTTTGTTTTTACTTAGTGTATCGTATGTAAATTGAATATGTATACAAGGAAGGCTTGAAACAGTGTAGCTTACGGTTGTTTACAAATACTTAGGAAGTGTGATACTGTTAAGAATTAAGTTACTTTTGTTGGCTTTTATATTGGGGTGTATCTTCTTTACTAGTCAAAACAATAATTTAGTCGCTCATGGCTGCAATATGTTGTAGACATACAATAAAGTATACAGTCATTTTTGTTTTGGTTACTTTATTAGCACGTATAAAGGAACGTTCTGAGCTCAAGTTGTCAATCATTGTAGCTGTGTTTTTTTCGTAACAAGACGTTGCTTGCTTTAACATACTAAGTATTGCGTATGTTCTATCAAACTCTCTTATCTGCTATCCAGAAAACTCTTGACAAAATAGAGCTCATTCGTCTTCAACATGTGTAACGTCTGCCACTACATTGAAACTGGTTCATTTTGTGTCGGGATTTTACTAGAATACAGCCCAGCACAATATAATCCAATACAGTACAATACAACGAATCCAATCCGATAAGATGGAATCCAATAAAATTCCATCAAATCCAATTGTTAAACAATAAGATACAATATAAAACGATACAATAAAATGTGATCTTATTGGACACAATAAAATAAGATAAAACAATACAACAGTTGAACAACATAATACAACACAATATCATATCGAACAATATAGTGAAATATAGTACAATTCAATTCTATAAAACGGAATGAAAAACTACATAACTTAATACAACTGATTTTCTTTAATCATCCTCCAGATTTTGCATCTGTTGCGAATAGAGCTCAACGGGAAAGAAGTTGAAGTCTTTAGTGAAGCTGTTCTTTATGTTTGCCGGTCTCTGTCACATTTGTTTACTGATCCTCCATAATGATGGCATAACGCTGGAAATATTTTTGTTAATCAAAATACGATGAAACGCATGTTAGGCAGCCAGCAACTGCAAAGAACAAAATAATATGACCTAATTTTTTTTCTGGTTTTCCCACCCTTCATAATACATACCTCAGCTCACCAATTTTTTTCCCATCAAGCTCCCTCGAGCATGCCTTGGCACCATAGCCTCAAAGAATGGTTTGTTTACCTGGTTTCTGCGTGATAGATAATTGTTTATACTAGTGTCTTGCGTATCGAACGTTTGTTGATTCGTAGTGTTGGTATGTATTGTTGAAGAACTAAATTGCATTGCGCATTACTATGCTACTATCCTTATTTTCATTTTCCATCAATAGCGATAGAGAAGATGTACTGATCGAATGTCTCAAATTCATGAAGTGTGTCCTTGACAAGCCTACTGGTTGCCAGTATTTTATCGAGTTTTATTCGGATAGAGTGGACAGCATAACGAAACTCATAGAGACAGCAAGATTAAAGCAGTTCAGCAATACTTATTTTGCCGAAGTATTGCAGATTTGTGCCAAAGTTCTTACATGTGGTATGCAGTTTGCTTCTGGTTGTATTGGCGTAGTGTTGATTTTTGTGAAAAGGACAAATACAATCCATAGGATTCGGGTTTATTGTTAGTTGTCGTGTCCTCGAGACTTGAAATGCTTGTAGCAAGCTTGTTATTCCATTAGTTTCGCGCCTATTTGGTACACTATATACTCGTTTTAATGACCGCATAGTGTTAATTATGATTTGGGATAATATACCTTAATTGACTAGTTTTGTTGAGCGCGTAGAACATGTAGCTCTTGAAGGTATGTACATTTATGACATATATTACACATGAATGTCAGGAGACGTTAATCTCGGAATTCTGTGTCAGCCTTGCTGTGTCAACTGTATGTAAATTTCAGGTCGCGACAACTTTTTCGGTATCTATGGTATCCTGGAAGGAACTTCCTAATTGTTATCTGTTGAGAACTTTAGCTTTCCTATTTATGCCTCTTCGTAGTGTATTTTAGTAGTGTTGAGCTAGTCCGTCGTTGACTCCCTTTGTTATGGACTACATAAACTAAATTAATTATCTACTATTTACTAGGTGAAGCAGAGACAGAGAATTCGGTGCTGAAGGCGGTTGTAGCTTTCTTTTTGAATGGTGACATTGCATTAAAGGAATGGCTGATTAAAGCTCTCACTCTTCCGAAAGAGGAAGAAGAAATGGTTGAGGTTGCTAATTTGCTCAAACGAATCTTTGATTACATCTTGGCCTCAGACAGGTAAAATGCACCTCAGTTTAATTTGCCATCAAGTTTGAAAAGCTTTTTATAATGTAATTTCAATTTGTTTCAGTTTTACATCGTTTTCTCCTTCTGGCAACAAAACAGAATAAACCTCTTGATTTCCCTCCTTTTTTGCGAAGGAAAATGTTATATGGATAATTTTTTTTACGTTTGTAGACTAGTTTTGACATGGCCCCGTCAGTATAGACATCTGACACTTACCAATAGCATTTAAACTATACTACGATAGCTTTAACACAAAGGAAGAAGATCTGATATCAATTTAATCTTGAGCTAACAAGCCGTCTTATTTCTTTGTAGTTGCCTGTTGAAGCCAAATGTAAGAAACTGGGAGAATTTGAATAACTATATTTGTAGCTGTTTGCATATCTTTTGTTTGCTCATGTTTTGTGTTTATATTTGTGTTTATCTTTATGTTTGCTTCTCCTATGCTCATACATGTTGATTTTATCAAGAGGGTTAATCTTTTACTATTTATTTCTTTTCCTTTAGTACTAGTGTCAATGGTTTACTCGACTGCTGCTTAGATGCTTGTTCGGAGATTTTGGATGTATTAATGTTGGAGGGGAAAGAATTTTTTAAATGCACTTCCCTTCCTCTGTTTTTGGAGATAATACCCTCATTTGCTGTTCGTTGTGGTGGAAATGGCCATATCACTTTGATAAGAAGATGTGTCAAGTGGACAAAAATTATGTTAGTGGACAAGATTGAAATGCTTTCTGATTTGTTTATTGTTTGATAAAGTTACACGTTTTTCCTTTCTAGTTCCATTTTTTTCTGAACCGAATCCATAATGCAATTAATGGATGTCATGACATTACACAACATCACTTCGCACTAAATGACGTATGACGTATGACGTATGACGTATTGCAACGTTTTTCGAACATCAAAAGTTTGTAAGTCCCATGTCCGTCTCACGCCAGTGCCCTTGACAGAAATACCTGGAACTGTTGATTTATTGTTTTCACTTTCCTTACGTTTGCAGTTCAATTTTTAAGGAGTTCAGTGTCTTTCATAAAGGTGTCAGTCTTTCAAGCTGATTAATTCATTGCAAAGGCAGTTCGAAGAGGTCTCTCTCCTGAACAGACGTATGTGATTGAAATAGTTATGGCAAAATCACAATTAGAGACATATAACGCTCTACAAGGACCTTAAAATCCACTTAAAACATATTAGACCCGTGATCCGTTGCCTTGAGGTGCAGAATTGACTCGAGTATTTCGCCAAGAGCCATAAATATCGAAAGGAGATGACCATACAATGTTTATGCCGAGGAGAGCTTCTCAGCTATCCCCGTGATGATGCTACAGTTTTGGTTTAATTTTTCTCGGGTGTTAGTGGACATCAAGAGATGGTATTTAGACAGTTTTAGCTGTCGGGAAGTATTTGCTAGTTTTGCTCTTTTTACTCGTTTTCTATTCAAATTTTTGAGTTGGGGTAGGACTGATGATCGCCTGGGTAGGAGTCTCGAGGTACAAATACCCTGCAACATTCTTGTCAACTTTTGGCAAAACGTGGACTTGCGGCTTGATATCAAAATGGCAAAGTTGTGGTTTTGAAGGGAATGCTTTATTAAAGAGTGATTTTAACCGTTTGGAAGTATTTGCTAGTTTTGCTTTTTTTACTCGTTTCCTATTCGAGATTTTGAGTTGGGGTAGGACTGATAATCGCCTGGATAGGAGTCTTGAGATACAAATACCCTACAACGTTCTTGTCAACTTTTGGTAAAACGTGGGCTTGCAGCTTGATATCAAAACGGCAAAGTTGTGGTTTTGAAGGGACTGCTTTATTAAAGAGTAATTGTCTTGACAATGGTACACGATTTAAAATTTGAACAATCTTTTTGTGGTACGAAACTCGAAAATCGCCACCAAAATTAGCGACATTGCGCTAAAACAAACTGAAAAGCTTTTTTCGTCTGACACTCTTCAGTGTATGAATTGTCAGAAAGGAAAGTATAGATATATGTGAACCCTTTTATAAGAAACATGGAGCCAATCATTGACAAGAAAGAAGAAGACAAAGCGAAAATGAAAAAAGAAAGCATCACTGGAAGAGTCCGAGTGAAAAAACGAACTCTTTCTGCCTACAGAGTACTAGTTTTCTTGTTTCAATGTAGACAGACTCCAATACACTTAAATGAAAGGACGATGTAGCTGTGCCAATAATCCGAAAATTCTCGTTCTTATAGTCTTTGGCGCGTTCTGAATTTTCTAGTAAACGTTGGCCTATGGCAGAATCACATGTCTTGGTAATCATTTTCACTTTGCAAGCGCGATATGGCTGTTCTATGAAGAGTGTCAGACAAAAAGGCTTTTAAGTATGTTTTTTGCGCAATGTCGCAACTTTCCAAGGCGATTTACAATTTCTGAAAATTTCCTTGGGATGCAGGTTCTTGACATTAAAGAGAAATTGTTAGCTAAAATGTCATAATGCAAAGTATGTAAAGTAAATTGCAAAGCTTCTTTTTAAGTTTCCACTGATTTTCAATAACGTTTACATGTATTGTGCAACAGTTACTGATCTCCTTCTGTGCTTTTTCGTTGAAGAGGTGAATGGTTTAGTAATGCAAAGAAGGAAAAGAGAGAAATGCCATTGCTAACATGTGTCAAGGAAACCTGCTTTGTGATACTTGATTACTTGCACAAATTATTATCATGCCTTAAGTCAATGGCGGACGATTCCGTGTTTGAAAGGCTTTGTTCGGTGTCATCCGACACAGATGCAATGTTGGCCAGTGATTCCTATGGTATTGATGATATTGACGATGACGAATCAATTGGGGAAGAATCGGTAAGTTGATATATATTAATTGCGATGGCAATGGAATGTGTACTACGCTTTTAACGAATGACATGCAGCATTGCTGGTCAGCAAAGTTTGTGCATCAAATCGATTTCATAGGGCAGTGTTTCCTCTTCTTTATTGCATTCTGGCTGCAGTTTGCCATATTGTAGGACTTGTGATGAAATGTCACGTGGGTAAGATCCGTATTCAAGTGACTGCCCAAGAATTTTCTGATGAAGGTAATCTTCAACATGCAACGAGCTAGCTTCATACTGCTAATTCATTCAACAATACTGAAGTTTATCGATAATGGCGAAGGATCAGTTTACACACCGCAACATCATTGTGTGATCAACTATGTTACGTGGGGTTTCTTGCCCCACTCCTTGCAGCGTACTATGATAGCCCCCGTGTGGTGTAGATAGATCGCAGCAAAAAGTCGTCCACATTCCGCATTGTGGGATTTATTAACATTGCAACTGTTAAGTTAAGACATATCCTCTTTTTTTCTGTAATTGCCCTAATTGGTGACGTAACCTTCCCTATTAATGCACAATCACAAGAATACTATAGACGTAACAATGATTGCTTTCACTTTTCAGTAATCTGTGGTGTATGGGTTATGCAAATACCAGAAATTTAGACTAAAACTTTGGTTGATGTCATTTTTTGGCCATGCGTGTGGCACTTAGTACTATTGTTAGTTGATAGTGTTTACCTGCCTCGAGTATTAGGTACATTAGTCCTTTGAAGGTGATTAATTTTGTCATTACATCCAGAAACACGCCATTGTAAAGACTTCAAAGGCATGTTTCCCGTGTTATACATCACTTATATCCCAGTAAAAGATGCTACCTTAACTGTGACTTGAGCCTTGAATAAGAACTTTTTTGGTTTCTAGGTTAGAAACTGTGGTTGTAAAAGAAGATGTTTAGTGAATTCTTTTCGGACTTTAGACACTTTCAAGTTTAGTACAATGTTCGTCTCTTAGTAAGCGTTCAGGGTTAAGCGATTTGCTGATTTTGCCTTATGTAATGTATAAGGTGGTTACGTTAAGCAAAAAGTGATATAGTGGTGCAATTATCGGCTCCTCTGTAAAGTGTCATGTTTTTCAATCCACGATGTTTACTGATAAGGGACTACATTTAGGGGCACTTGCTCAGGTAACTCTTACCCCTGTCATGGATTGTTTGGTCTATCTGTAATATATAGAAAATGAACCAGAAAATGGAAGACAACTAAGAAAAACAACAAAAAGCAGCAAAAAGGAGCACTGCACTGCACTGCACTTATCGCCGTAAACGTCATCCGTTGTGGCTGGCATTTGACACGTCCCTCACGAAACCCCGGCACTGAGATCGATTCGCCGCCATCTCTCTCGCCACCTCGATCGGGTCCTGCCGATTGGTGGTAAGTAGGTTGCCGACTTTCAGGTCATCTGTTACGTGACGAGCCCACAACAGTTTGGGTGCGTTACGGGGCATGCGCCATTGGGCCGGCCGCTTGCTAAAGAAGATGGCGTTTGGCAGCCGTTCACGAGGCATACGTGCCAAATGGCCAAACCAGCGAAGACGCTAGTTTCTGACGATGTTATCTATTGGCGGCTGGTCGCAGCATTGCGACCGGATTGAAACGTTGGTGATCCGATCTCGTAGGCTCACCCCAGAATGCTCCTGAGGCACTTCATTCGAAAGGTCTCCAAGCGTTGCATGTCCTTGGCAGCGTATGTCCAAGTTTCCGCGCCGTATAACAACACGGGGACAATGGCGCTGTTGAAGACTTTCATTTTTGTCGAAATCGTTACGTCAGAGCGAGAAAAATGGTGTTTACGAAGACGGCCAAAGTTAGCGCTCGCCTTGCCGATTCTAGAAGTGATCTCATCCGAGCAGTATACCGAATTTGTGGCCAACGTTGAACCCAGGTAGACAAATTTGTTTACCTGCTGGAGCAGTTCACCGTTGAGGCTTAGAGTCATTTGATGGCTGGCACTTATTTTGAGCCCCAGCATCGTTGCATGGTGGTCTAAGTTGTTGATGAAAGTTTGGGCATCGCTTTCCGTTTCACCCAGGTACGCTAGATCATCAGCGTTACCCAGGTCCGTTACCATGAGCCCACCCGCATACAAATGTAGGGGTTTGTTTGCTTATAATATGGTTTGAAGTATACTTGCATTGACATCATATCAATATCTTTTCTGCTGGTCAATGATCTAAGTGTACTTAAAAAGTGGAGGAATCGTCTGTATATCTTAAGTTCATACAATCTATTAAGCACGTGTTTGAACTTGTATTGTTGTTTGTGCTTTTGGTCTGAAGGATGATGATTCTCTGTACAATATGCTGTGTACTTTCACTGTGACACAAAAGGAGTTCATGAACCAGCATTGGTACCATTGCCATACATGCAAAATGAATGACGGAGTTGGATGTTGCACTATTTGTGCCAAAATTTGCCACAAAGATCATGATGTAACTTATGCCAAGTTTGGGTCATTCTTTTGTGATTGTGGTGCAAAGGAAGATGGCAGTTGCAAGGTAGAATTCTTTCATGATATTGTCATATTTGACCTTTTTGGTGTGTAGTATGCTTTTGGTAGTATTACATCGGCAGAAGTGAATTGATTTTCACCAGGAAGAACTTGTAGGCAGTGTTATTTTTCATAGGGGGTGGAGGACGGCACCACGGTTAACACGAATTGCATTTAATTTGTAACATCTTTTCTATTATCTTTCAGTGACCTTGCTTACATAGTAATGATTGGTTCATTTACCTAGCATTGATATAAACTGCAAGACATAGAAAGTACAAGAACTTGGAACCTAAAAAATGGTTGACAATCCGGAAAGTTAGTTTCAAGTCAAAAGGAAGCTGTTGGCATTACTTAAACTTTTGTAGCATGATACGTTTTCATTTCGAAGAAACGTCTCTGGCGTGTAAAAACTACCCGTGTTCAGTTGTATTGACGATAGTGTAGTGCCTGAGTTAGCTAATAATTCAGACTGAGATGACAGTTCTTATATTGTGGTGATTTTTTGAGTGCAATACTGGATAGATAGGCCAATGGATGTTCAGAATTAAAACACCAGTGATGCCTTATACTAGCAAAATGTCTGATTCACCGGAAACACAAGAATACAGAAGTAGAAAACAAAATTAAACTTGCTTGCTAACAGGGTCTGCAACTAACAAATCTTGACTTGCTACATCTAATCTGTTATGACGAAAAGATATCAAAAAAGAGCAGTAGAACACAGGAACATTACCAGCAGTTAGCAGCTTCTTATGCAGCTATGTGGTATAGTGTGGTTTGATGCAACTATCCCCCTTCACTTAAGTCAGTTTCTTATATTTGTAATAAATAGAAAATATTCAACTTTACCGCTTTTTGGAAACGAAAACGGGCCGTCCTCCAATTTTCGACCTTGACGACTCTTCAACTGTCAAGTTTAAAATTGTATTTTAAGTCCGTATTCCTCTCCAATTGGACGGTTAATGTAAAACTTCGATCTTCTTAAGCATAGCTGATTATATTTATATACACTCTATTAAATATTATTCTTACTTGTCGTGGAGACTAAAAATTGTCATTGTTAATATCTATTATTAATATGAAGTGAATTAAGATGCCATTTTGATTTGTTGTATGTCGGTGCAAAATACGCTGTTTGGTTTGCTACTTTCAATGATTTTGAACTGTAAACACCTCAGTTGGGAAGTATTGTCGGCATTAGACTAGTTATAATAGGTGTCAACCATGTCCGTTTGCAGGCTTTAACCAAGAGGAGCCCGTCAACAACTGCGGACAAACCGAATGCCAACATTGGCCCCTTCTGCGCCTTGACCAAATCAGGCACTGGAAAGGCAGATCGTAAATGTTTATCAGATACAAGATCGTTTCTTCACTCCCTTCATGCGGAGGACAGGCAAGCAACTGGAAGTCATGGAAAACAAGCAGATGCTCAGCAGCATGAGGTAAGCTTACCTTGCCAAGTTACTTGGATCTGGCCCTCGTTTCATGACGGTACTGACATTTTGTTCAACGATAGATTGGATAATGCGAGATCAAAGAAATGTGGATGAAAGTGCAACAGCAAGGAAGTAGACTTTTCCTTTAATTAGCCTGAGCTTGAAATAGATGTTGAATGTAGAGTGTATTGGATACTTGGACCAAAAGAAGTGCCGTCTCGTTCCATGAGCATTTACTGCAGAAACCTGCTTTGCTTTGAATGAAATTTTTGTTGCCTCGAATAATCGTACATTATATAAGCAAGTGAATTGTTTTTGATTTTGTCATTGCTTTGCACTGGCTTACTTTTTGTTTTATTTAGGAACAGATGATGCTGTCTCTAGGAATAAAGAGAGAAGAGATCCTTAAGATACTTGAAGAGCAAGATGTTTTACGCAGTCTAGTTTATCTTGTTGAGCAGTTGATTGACTTTCATTCGTTTTATCAAAGAGATGTCGCATCATCCTTTGGATCTTCTCTGAAATTGAAAGATGCTTTAGAGGAGCTACATACTACGGAAAAGACTGTTCAATCTAGTGAGAATCTTGTGGTAGGGAGCAATTCTTCATTGATTGGTGATTGAATTGTGAAAAAACTGCACAGGAATATCCCTGCGTATTTTGATTTCTAGTTTGATTTCTCAATTTTGTTGTTGCCTAGCTCCCAGAACACCGAGTCTTTGATAAAATGAATCCGACTCGCCACAGCGTTGCAACAAGAATAACCCTCCTCCTTTCGGGACTGGGGCATTTCTGATAAATTCATTAGGCAATACACTTTCCGCCTTGCCTATTTTGGTTGATTTTATGTTAGATTCTGTAATTATACGTAGTCATGAATTTGTAGCTTTATATCGAATGGAAGCTACCCTATTTGTTTTATTAATACACTTCACTCTACTTTTGTTTTATCTCTTTCCTGGACCCTAAACCCATGTCGTTGATAAGGTACAGGTTATGTCTTACTTAATTTTTTTCTTCAGTCGTTGCTTTGCATGCTTGGTTTCCGTGGTATTCGTGTAAGGGCGTTTACCTCAAACCTTGTTGCTCGAACAAGATGTTTGAAAATTAAAAATCACATCTTTTGTGGAATTTATGTGGTGTTGGCTGTTCTTCAAACAGGTCATGTCAGGACCAGTCGGTGGTGTTGCTGAAAATGTTAGACTGACTTTCAGTGAGGAACAGGGCCAGACTGTTCGCCAGCTATTGAGTGCGCACGTCCTTTTTCACACAAGCCTAGCTTTGATCAGGTCACAAAAGGATAATTCTTGGAATGTAGTCGTATGCCACGAGAAAGGAAGGGTAAGTGACATATCTAATTTTTATTAAACTTTGTGGCTGCAAAGGAAGAAAAGAATCGGAGATTTTTTGATTACTTGTTCCGTAAGTTGAATATATTTTGATTCCTTGCCAATAAAGGAAATGCATTCCCCGTAAATGACGCTTATGGGTGATGTTGATGACTGAATGATCGTTTTGATGATCGATTGAACGATTAATTGTTTGTTTCAATAAAAGAATTAGTGAATAAATATATAAATAGATTAAAGAATAACTAAATGAATTCTTTTATAATATGGTTTTCTTGTTTTAATGTAGACAGACTCCATTACACTTAGATGAAAGGACGATCTAGCTGTGCCAATTATCCGAAAATTCTCGTC
>JANTCA010091428.1:0-13147 GCA_024741275.1 Chironex yamaguchii
AAGCTTGACGGAAAGTACTTGTGGGTTTCGGTGGACGAAACAACAGACTCCTGCCGAAGATTCGTGCTGAATATTATCGCAGGCCCAATGGATGATTCGGAAGTAGTCTTCTTGATAGATTGCTCATATCTTGAGAAGACAAACCATCAAACAGTCAGTGCTCTGCAAAATGTCATTGGTCAGGATTATGGTCGGGTGCTGCTTCTACTCACTGATGCAGCATCCTGCATGAAGAAAATGACGGAGTAAGTGTGCTGCTGCCCAACTGCGTCCATATCACGTGTCTAGCCCGTGGATTGCATCGGTTGGCCGAAGCTATTCGCGAAAAATACAAACTAGTAGACAATCTGGTCGTCAAAGTAAGGATGGAATCAATGAAAATCAAAGAGGAACTGGCCTGCATCAAATCTAATTTCGAATTTTTGCCAGCAGCGATTGACAGGCTGCCTTCAGCTTGGAGAACTATTCGCCCACTGCACTTGCAGCATATCGGTTCACCGATGACTTCCGTAGAAGTCGAACGGTCCTTTTCCTGGTACAAAGACGTCTTGAGAAAAACCAGGGAAGGATTCACCCCAGAGAATCTGCATCAATTTTTCTACTATTGTCATGTCAACCAATTCCTCGAACGTCCTTCCCCCTTCCCCTACTATCATGCAGTTTACACCCTTTCACACACACACACACACACACATGCCTGAAACAGAGTTCGTGTCAGAATGGCTATCATGTCTAAAAGGATGCCTGGATAATCAAGCTTGTGAGGATGTCACATTACTTTACGGCTCTATGACCTGTTTATGACGCGGTCTTGACCTTTCTTACATCACAAGCAAAGCCACAATGTGACCAGAGTAAGCTTGCTCCGTGAACGCCCCTGTGATACCTGTCATAGGCTTAATCAAAGGCACATAGAGTATTCATTCCTGGTGCCCTGTCGCGTTCGGAAGTAACGATTGACACTCGTGGCTGTTCCAGAGTCGAGAAATACAGAACAGTGCTTTTTTGCGTTCTTATATTCTATACACAACGTGTGTGTTTGTTGACCTCGTTAACGTGATCCACTGTCCGTAACGTGAGGTCCAAAGACGTAAAGTACAGCTCGGTCACGCTTGGTTGTCAGTAGATCTCTCAGCCTGTTTCTATTTGTAGACTATCTTTATTTCGCGTGTTGTGATCACATAATAATCCTTTACTTGCTGTTTGAAATTCTTTCAAATATAACAGTAGTAGAAGGATACCTTCTGACAAGATCGTAACCTTGCCAAGGTTACTAGTTGCAGCTGTTAACAGGCAGCGAGGTTATTTTTGTTTCAGCAAATATTTTGAAGGGCGTCTGGACATACGTTTAAACAAGCAGACGTTGACAGGGCACTCATACTCACGGTTTACTCAATCGTTAGTCAGCGAATATTCATTGGTTTCTGTAGTATATCTGGGAGTAGATTTCATCAGAATTTTATTCTATGTGAATGGCTGTGTTCACCCATTTCCAGTGAGAGATGTTTGACGCCTTTCTAGTCTCTGGTGACTCCCCCTCCCTATTGTCAGTCTAAATATCCAGCCTCCCTTGCTGTCCCAGAACTCGATTTTAAGACAGTACTCTTGGTTGATTTTGTATCGTATGATCCTTTGTGCGTTATAGTGTTACTGTGGTTACGTTCAATTTCAAAAGAGTCCTGGTCTTCTTAATCTGTTGGTGAAGATTTATTTTTACATACCGTAAATCCTGAAATTCTCCCCGCTCGAATAAGCTCCACCCTAGAACCGCAAATTGTCAAGAAGCCCTCCCCGAATAAGCCCCCACTGCTGACGTTAATCATAACCTGAGGTTCCATTTGGCGTTTTATCGAGTTACCACGAAAAATTCATTTGGCAATGATAAATTAAATGCTCATAAAAGAATTTCTGACTAAGATATACAAGGTCTTTTTACAATGCCTTCGTTATATACAGCAAGTTCGAGAAGGTTTTGTTTATCTAGCAGTTTTGTCAGCAATATCTGGGCGTGCTTCTGATCCTCTGTGTATGCAATCACGGGAATATTTAAACTATTTTTGTCTTTTCTCTTCCCGGTAACGGCACCAATCGTGTTGTTTGTGTTTGCATCATCGAGAAAATAGTTGATCATTTGAGAAATTTCAACTGGAATATGACCACTAATTGCTCGCTTTTTTCATGGCATGCCAACTGGAAAACTCCAATTGCATTACCTCTTCCCGACCGTCCTTATGGCACACTAGTTCTTCTCCTACCTGTACCAGATTTCCTTATATATGATATCCTCGCAGTGGAGCCGTAAACTCCACGTTGTTATTCATATCGAAGCACACTGGTACTCCTCTGGCCATTTTAGAATTAGTAGGACGAAGTTATTTTACCACGTCAATCGTAGAGATTATAGACTAATTTTAATATTTAAACTGTTCATTTTTCTTATGAAAAAAGAAATATTGAAAATTTTTAAGTGGCATGTTTTAGGTAATTTTATAAGCCACCCTCGAATGTTGTCCATTCAAAAATATCAAGAATAAATAAGCCCCCACTGGGCTAATTCGAGGATTTACAGTATTTCATAATGTTTTGTCGTGCCTCCATATTTATTATGGCAATAACTGTCTGGGTAAATGAGGTATACACTTTACACTCAATTTTTTTATGAGAAAAATAAGGCAGGGTGTTGCTTTTTTCGTCGTATGTTATTACTATGAGGATTAACAACAGCAGCATAAATTTGGTACTTGATGAAGACCTAAACACTTGTTGGCCTGTCGTGTATTTGTTGAAGGGTTCATAATCAAGTTTAAGTGATACGATAAAAATGGGTATACTATAACATTTTCAAATGGCAGTAATTTCTCAGCATTGTCAGGCATGAGGAACATGTGTCGTCGAAAGACGATTTCAAAGGGCCTGTTCACATGAGGTAGACTGGCTTGCTTAGGTGAGATCTGCGTATTCTTAATGATTCTATACAAATTTATCTTTGCGTTTACATGAACAATGGGCCAGCCCACTAAGGTGAGATCTGAAAGAACCATCGGCGGGTTCCGAGTCAGGTGGGATACGAATAAGCCATGTAAACACTATTAGGTGGGCTGGCTCACTTTGGGTGCGATGACTGACTTAGGAGATAAAAAAATGGCCTTTATACGCATGTGCAATTGATTTTGGCTCCAGACCATTTGTCTAGCAGGAGCTAGATGTCTACCAAAAGAAACATGTGATTAGCCACCAAGAACTCCATACTTGGAGCCGGTTTTCAGAACATGAGGAGGAATCACGCCAGCTCCTGCCCTTTCTCCTCTACTGTTTCATGACGTCGCGCCCCCCTTCCCTCCTCCTGCACTGAGCTGTTCAGAGTTCTTGTTCAGTGTTGGGTTATTGTGAGCTTTTAGCAACAGTTCGAATACATAGCGCAGAACTCACTATTTCGTTTCAATGAAATACACTCGATACATTATCCCAATTGGTATTTATTGTGTCATTGATTAAACTTGGTAGTTTAGTTATTTTGTTTAGCCCATTTGACGGTAGATGATCGCGCTGAAGCGCGTGTCAAATCAGCTGTAATGCTTGTGGGCGACGGAATCCTGACTTGTCTGGAAAACATTACAAGTCATTTTGTTTTTGAGCAAGAGTATTGTTACTAGTTGCCTCTGATGTCATTAAGCTTAACTTTGAGGAAATGACATTAGTTGCTTTGTCTGAAGTATGTGATAATAACGAGTTGTTTATGCAAGTTATGAAGGTGGAATGTTCATTATTGTCAGAGTAGTCGGAAAAGAGATGTTTGTTTTTGTACTAGGCGTCTTTTGAAAATCACTAAAGCGGGCTCGACCCCGCATATTATTGTCAGGTTTCCTTTACCTTGTCTCTTTATATAATTCTAGATCAGGTGAACTCTGTCCACGAAGAATGAGTGGGAATTAAATAGTTCGAGACAAGGTTGAGGCTTTCTTGATAACAATAGAAGAAGCTCAGCTTTAAGTGGCTTGTAGGGTCATTCGAATAAACGCCTTTCGGCAAACATGGTTTTCTTGTGTTAAAACCCATGGATTGTTGCCCCAGATAAACGCTCCGTTTGTATTCGCTTAGCCAAATTTAATTCGCAACCTTTCATGTACAATTAAGAGTGGCTAATAAAACCTTTGATACCTGTTGTTTGGTAATTGAAGGCCATGTATGATTCACCCCAATTTTTAGTTAGCTAACGAGTAAGTAAGTGAAATGTCTCTCATCCACAGTAGACATGGTAGACAAATTGGTTGATTTACTTGATATTCAAGTACTTCGCCGTTTTCGACTTGATGCTTTTTGTTCCAATTGATCAAATCAATTACGTAGAGGTCGACGTTTTGATGTTCATTTACTTGAGGAACATAAAAAAAATATTATTACGTCGTGGCCATCGTGAATAAGTGTCAATGTAAAAAACATGGCGACACTTATTGTTTTTTCAAATTTTTGCACAGGGAAAGCGAATCAGAACGATGCTAAGGATGCACGATATTGCCAGAATGCAAAATTGGCAGCAATTTTAAAATGCATCGACAGCCAACACACGTTTGATCAAAATAGTCGAATACACGAAACACAACTATTCAACAAGTTCTCCTATTGGATTGCAGCTTATCTCAGAAGACTCACTATTGAACGTGACTGATCTCCTGCTTTTTTATTGACATGTGTAGTGTTAGTTGACTGGTAGTGAATAAAAATCGATCGTTAACTATTGACATACCTTCCTCTATCAGGGTAATTTTCAAATGATGTTTGTGTTTATCATTCAGTAAAACATGTGGCTTGAATGCACCTGCATTTATATCTGGTATTTGAATATTTTAGTTCACTGTCGATTTGATTTTAGCGAGTGTTGTGGTCATAAATGACCTTAAGAATACTGATTGTCTGGTATATGGGCATTGGCGCCAGCTATCTTTTCCCAGTGGTGGCCTCTGGTCTACTCTTTGAATGTGAAGTGATAGTGGAAGCGAGGGTTCTCTTTATAGCGCGAATTCGCAGTGCAAGCTTGACTGAGATGAAGTGCCCATTTGGACAAGGAGAACGTCAGGTGTGCAATCGATTGCCGCTGAACACTTTTAGATTTGTGAACACATTTTGAATCGCAAAATTGTTGTGCCTTGGGGCCAGTATATAACAGTATAGTAGAAAGAATTATGCGCTACTTGACTAATACTTGTAGGTCGAAAATTTGTTAATCGAAATTGCCGAGCAGGTTTTTTGCCCAGAAAGTACAAAGGTCGTTTGGTTTTAAAAACTCCGCTTCAAAACTGTATTGTGGAGCTAGAAATAGCGAAATTGCACTGCGAAACTTTTTACGACACACTTGTGAGTGTGAAATGTCAGAAATGGACCTAGATACAGAACATTCGTTCATAGCGTTAAGAGTTTTATGTATATGAGTTGCTTGATTTACTGATTCTTCTGATAATTATTGGCGAATGTAATGTGTTGCTTGGCTTTGCCGAATTGTCCAATGAGCCAATTCGAATACATATACCCTGGTGAGTGTCAGAGTGCTAGTAGTTTCGTCAGAATGCGTACCCCGTTATTTTTATTACTTCGTACTTACGTACGTACTTACTCCGTCAGGCGTTACGTAATTTTTGAATGGCCCCTTATGTGTTGGTAGCTCTGGTGGTCATTGTCACTTTACACCATCCGCCAGATCAAACATCGTATAACCCAGTACATTTGACTTGCTCCTCCCTACTTTGACACATAGACAAACTGTAGGTTTTTGTATCGGTTTCTTGTGATGCTCAGAGACTAAGGGAATGGAAGGTGATCTTTTGTCCTGTTGTATACAATGATTGTGTTCAGAAATGAAAACACAGCACAGTATGCGTTGGCACAGAATTTTATCCAGCAACCAAATACGAGTTTGGAAAGTGTTCCTCTCTCCGATATTCCACTAAATCTAAATCTGAAACCGAATAATATCTTTTATACTGATAATATAAAGGGGGGGTGAGCCTTTTTACTAGAAGGCGGTTAATTTAGAACTCATTTTTTGGAAGTTAACAAAATTGCTTACTTCTGGGTTGAATGGAGTTTTTTGAAGAGGAAGGTGAAGTTAAATCTCATTGTTTACTAAATAACAAGGTGGCTTAGAACATTGACACGAAACAAGTTTCAGGTGACGACTTTGAGAGAATCGCATGTTTAAAGCCCAACAAGTTTCAAAATTTAGATTGACTGTTAATTTCCTGGACAATACAGTCTAAAGACAGCCACTCTGCAGAGTTTAAAACCATGTGAAATCCTGTTGCACCCTATGATTGTGTTCGTAGGACTGGAGAGGACTGTTTACTAGGAAAGATCTGGCGTTGGAGTAGACATATTCAGAACATTTTTTTTGTCGTAATCATGTGTAAACCAACTTTTTGCTACAGTTGATTTCATATATTAATTTCGGTTCATTCTAAATCGCCATGTAGAATCTCCAGATGTGGACCTCGATGCTTTATTGGAAGATCTTTGTGCGATGGAAAAAGATATTAATAAAGGAGACGACGATGATATTGAAAGTGGTGTATCATCGGACTCGTGTTTTACGCTGAATTCCTCAGCCAGCAGTTTAACTTCGCCAGGAATTGGAAAAGGATCAAGACCCGTATCACCAGCAAAGGTGAGCTTAGTTTGTGTAGACCTTCCTTTATCAGCACTAGATAAAAACCTTTGATGAATAGAAACTTAAAACTATTCTGTGTATTCTCTTTAGCTGGAGTACACTTACAGCAGAGTATTACCAGCGGACTAAATAATCCCGTTTACTTCACGTAGTCAATTAATTGCGCTCTGCTGCTGGTAATATTTAATGCCTCAGTGAAATAATATGATTTACAGGATATTTTTACAAATTTCAGAAGACTGTACTGCTCACTTTTCAAAACCTATACATATTGATACATATTGCCTATTAATTTGTAGCTTTTGCAGATTGTCGAAACATCTTAGCTCATGGGAGATAAGTTTTAGAATTGTAACTCTTTGTGAGTAGTAAAATGCCAGTACATTACCACTTGAGCTGGCGTAAACACTTGGCAAGGCACCTGCAAAAGTCCTGGTTTGTAGATGCTGCTATTTGTCATTAGTAAGGTCTTCCCAACTTTCGAGGATACAATTTACAATCTCACTTAACAAGTGATTGGGGTATTTTTTGCTCGGAACAAGCATTTTCAGTCAGTTATTTGCTAATTCGGCGACATACTTTCTGCTTAGACCAACAAGATACGTGCTTAGGACATAATGCATTTGCTGCGTGCAGTTGATCTTTCGCGGCGGACGATATACAAAATTTGCCCTTTTGTCTTCGAATGTTTCACTGTAATTATGCTGTCGAAGATACGAATATACAGACGAAAAACCAGTTTATTCTTCGAATGTCGTTGCGTGGGTAATTAATTTCTCTATAGACTCTGGCAGCCTTAGTCTACACAAAGTATTGATAACCGCATTAATAAAATGGGCCGCTGTCATGAAGTAGAGCCCTATCTTCCTTTTTTATTTACTCTGACTACTTGGTTTCATTCGCCAGGAACCACAGGGTTAGCAACACTCCTTGCTTTCTCGTGACACATTGGGAGTAAAACTCGGAACTACGATCCTTGAATCAAAGATCTAAGATAAAATTGCAATATTTACTCTCGTGACCAAATAAATCACGTGAGTCTTAGTGTCTAGAGGACATTGTATTTGATGCAGATTCTGCTACTCTTCATCTACAGAAATCAATGAGTCACGTTCAGTCATAAGTCTTGTAGTTGATCAAGCCAAATAAGACAGTAACGCTTATGGTGTTTGAGTAAATGTTTTGATGTTATCAAGCTGATAAACTGATTGGAAAGAATATTTATACTTGTACCTAAGCATGTTGGGTAATGTCACACACTCACTTGCACAAACACACAAACAAACAAACACACACACTCAGCATGGCTGTAGAGCTCAGGTTCCACTTAAACGAAAGCGGTTGAATCGACCGAATTTGATCGATTTTGCACATGTGTAGATCAGGTCTTGTGGACTCTCCCTCGACCTATGTCGATCAGTTTGAAAGTACAAACCATTTGAACTTGTCTGTCGATCGATAGCGGTTGAGGACCCTAATGTCCAACGAGGTTAAGTGAATTTTCGCATGTGATCGATTTACTCAAATCAGGAAATGAGAAAATCACAACAAAACCATGAATAAGAAGACCTGCGTCAATAGCACAGCGTTTCTTTCCTGAACGTCAAGGCCCGGTTGCACTTAAACGAAAGCGGTCGATTTGTTCAACGTTGATCGAATCGACCACTTCGTTTCATTGGAAATTGGCCTTAAGTGCCGGTCTCACGAGACACTGAGTGCCTGAAACCGTGAGTCGTTTATATTTCACTTGTATTCGGTCACTTCAAAAGTTGAAGTTATGCTCTTTGATGGTCAGCATGGAGTGCGTAGCTTATGTTTGTAGAGATAACTTTCGATCAATAGTTTGTTGGTTTTTCAAACTAATAGACCCTGTTCGTATGTCAGTTGTGGTTGAGTGCGTGGTTTATAAAGGGAAGCACGAGAAAATGCATGACAGGAGCAATGAACTTCAGTGTCAACGTCGAGACATTTGCAATGCGCACTGCCCAGAGGAAAATACTATTGACTGTTTGATCATTACTATCTAAGTTGGGAGGCATAATCAAATGTATACAGATACATAGAAGCATAAGCATTTAGGTTTCTCAAAATGCTTATATTAATCGTATTCACATCAACCATAGTTACGTTAAGCATTTTTCATCGGCCATGTGTGAAGCCGACTACTTATGTTGCATCTTTCGTTAGAAGTACATAATTTTTAAGTGACAATATGGCGGCACATTTTTGTATTTGCGATAAAAGAGAGAAGGAAAATTTATTCGCTACTTTAACATACGACTGTTTCAAGTCTTGTCTTTCTACCTAGTTGACACCAGCTCTTCTAATCAACCTAAACATTTTCAGCAGACATTCGTTTACTTACGACGTTGAATGTAAAGGTTATCTGTTTAAATTTATGTTTCAACGTGTCGCGCAAAGCTTAAAGGAGAAATACTGTATTTCCTCCAATGAACGCGGCCCTCGGATAAACGCCGCCCTCTAATGAATGCCGCACTTCTAGAAATACATTTGGGAAAAAACCGTCCAAACTTTATTGAACACCGTCCAAATTTTTCAAGACGTGTTGCGTAAACTTAGCTATGGATTGATTGGAGGATGAGCAAATCCATTGTTTTAAAGAGGAATCGCGATCTTCGGCTGGTGCTGCTTTGAAACGGCAACGGAGGCACTGGATAGATTCTGACGTCTGGGAAAGCTATGAAAGTCTTCATGTCATAGACAAGGACTGGAACGGAGTAGTGATATTGAAATTCTTTGAAATTTTTTATACCCTTAGGATATCAGTGAACTGTAAAACATTTTTAACACAAGCTTTTGTTACGATTTTTTGGGGGGGAGGGGGGGAAGTGGGGGGATGGAAGAAAGCAGTGCTCCAAGTCTGCTTTATATCATATTCCATTTGCAATGGACGCCGACCGCTAGTGAACGCCGCATTCACAAGTTGAGTTTTAATCAACGCCGCGGCGTTCACGAGAGGAAATACGGTACTCGTTCTCTGAAACTCCGGCCATAGCCAGATATATTATGATCACATCGAAAAGATTTACGTGAAGCGTACTACGCAAAATCGAGCGTAGAATATATTGGATTGCCTCAATGTAAAACCTCCACACATTAAATGAAAAAGTTACTTTACAGGAAGGCTAGAATTAACTTGATTTACCGTTATCTATATACCTAGAAAGCGTGTGCTATTTGGTATCTATTACTTGGATTATATTGGCAAAAAGAATTCAAATATATTAGCCGTCTTTTTGTAGAGTAAGAGTCTATAATCCGTTCGCGAATTGTCAACCTTAAGTTTTTAAGGGTTTTTCTTGTTGTATACTACCCACACAACGTTTTATTGTCGTTACTCCTCCATTTTGTTATTACTACGCCATCAACGTTTCTTTATTTGCTTAAATTGCATCAGCAATTAGTGACCTCTTCGTTTGTCAAGTTTTAATGCTCGTTTCTTGTAAATAGACAAGAGAAACTCGTCTGCGCAATTGATTAATAAATATCGTAAAACGTGTAGAAGAAGCGATGAAAATTGTGAACTGCTAGCTCGTTAGTTTACACCTGTATCGTCAAATTGTCATTTTGTGTGACCTCGTTCACCTCCAAGTAACATTGTGCTTAGACGTGTGAACCATGTACTCGTAGTAGCAGTCGTAGCGTGAATAAGTCAGTGAACATTTCTCGAGTATGTATGCTTGATCAAGTAAACTGAATATAACAGAGTAGCTCAAGGAAAATAGAATAGTTCGACCATGAACCTTTGTAATGAATGGTAATTTTGTGGTGCTTTGTTTGGTGTGCTCGCTTTTTGAAAATGTGCTCGCTTTTTGAAAATGTGCTCGCTTTTTGAAGGTGTGCTCGCTTTTTGAAGGTGTTCCAATGTAAAGTATGCGAATAAGTACCTGGTCACCAGTGCCCATCACTGTTGAGGGTGCTCGTTCTTTACTGCACACGGGAGAGCTGTTGTTTTGATTTCGCTTACATTATTTAGCTTCTCTGTTTGTCGTGGTTGAATATCCCCCTTCTTAGATGAGATATGGATAAAGGTGTATCGCCGTTCTGGGAATTACTGGTAATATTGTTTTCTTGTTTCGCTATTTAAACTTAGTGTCATTTCATTGTATATTGGCCTTTGTTTTATGCAGACACATCCAGGCTCTTTGTTCGTCCTGCGTTTGTCTGGTTGGTGTCATTTAATATAGCAGTGCATTGATCGCTTACATCGTTATAGGTATGGTTGTTCAATCTTCATTGACCCAAACACTGTTCAATCTTCATTGACCCAAACACTGATCAATGATTTTGTCGCCTATTTGCCATCAAGAGTTTTACTTGTTTGGAGTGTTAACCCTCACTACTATAGGGGTGTGTGTGGGGAGCCTACCCCACACTTTTTCATTGTGTTCCTCTCTCGTCCATTTTCTAACTTAAGTTTTCTGTAGCTTTTTGTCCTTTTTACGCAGCCGCGAAGTTTCTTCCAGTTCTTTCCTGTGTCTTGGCTTCTTCCATCTTCGGATGTTAGTGCCTTGCAAACTATCGTGTATACGTAAGGAATGTGGAGGGGTTACACTCCCATTACACCATAGAGATGTATGAAGAACAAAAAATAATTTTTGGAGTTGACTAAGTATATGACATGGTTTAGTTGTAGTATAGAAACCAAATAAGAAAGGTTAAATTGTATCCAAGTAACTTTCGCGATTTTGACTGCTTTCACTCATCTCTGATATTGCTTGCAATGTAGGTGACGTCGGATGTTCGAAATCGTCTGGAGTGTCTTCAGAATGAATTGGAAACCCGCGAACTCACACCTGAAGAACAAGAGGCCAGGATTAAGGCAGAGAAAATCAGAATCGCCCTTGAAAAGATGAAAGCAGCTAGTGTGCAAAAGCTTGTTATCAAGGTATTCGATCAGGATTTGCAGACTGCAAAGACAATGCTTATTGATCAGACATGGACAACTCGAGATGTTGCTTCCAAAATGATCAAAAAAGATGATGTGGAGATCGATCCAAATTGGTGTGTCATTGAAACATTGCCAGATATGCACATTGGTATGCAACTCGACTGTACCCTTACAATTGTTTGTTTTTCGTTCACATTTTATGATATGTTGTATATTTCGTTGTTTAGTTTAGGCCTGGGTATCATTATGGCATACCACACCATACCATACCATACCATACTACACTACTCTACACTACACTACCCTACGCTAGTCTAGGATATTCTCTGCTATGCGTTGTTATTTGCTATCATGTAGTATTTTCTACTGTATTATACTAAAATAGACTTTTAGTATGCTACAAGCAAACTATTGAACCAAGCTTTCAGAGTTACTGTTTGGTCTCGTCAGAAAGTCCCGCTAAAGTCCTTTTAAAGGATTAGATACGGCTTAGTCCTCTGCATGAGCTTTCTCCTTTCAGTTCTTAAAACAGCCAAAGAAAATTTTGAACTGGTACCCATAGCTTCACCATAGTAATCTGTATTTCTATGATTGTTCGGACATAATTAAGGGCTTGATTACAGGGGGATTAGAAGTGACCTTCCAAGGGCCTGGGAAGAAGGGCGCTACATCTAAGACTGTGAATAGCGTTTTTTCTAACATTTACACAGGTTGAGGCTTTTGATTAAAAATTTACTCAGATCTTTAAAATATTACGAAAACGTATGCATAGCGGCTGCTAAGTTGATTTTGTTGTTGATTGAAGAGAAAATGTAAATATCCGTCTGACGTGAGGAGGACCCCGTTGGGTGACCCAATAGGCCAGCTGTGCAATTGCTGTGTCCAGTGGTTAAAGTGGATTAATAGGACTCTGGGCGGACATTTAACGGTATGTGTGATGCAGCTTGTTCATCAGAAGAACTGTGTGAAAAGCAAACAGATGACGTATATTGGATTGAACTTAATTGGTTTGAAGATGGAAGGTAGAATTAAGCTATCGTTGTCAAAAGTCGTGGAATAGTTTGCATTTTTCAGATTTCTCAACTATCTTTTAATTCCCTCTTCCCCAAACAATGTTTCATTATGTGTAAAGTGTCTACTGTAACCAAAAATATCTCCATTTGTATGGTGACTACAAATATCTGGTGGACATAACATTGTTTTAGGGGCGATTGGGATAGAGTAAAGGCCACGAGGAAAGATGTTTGCGGGTTGGTATGTTTTACTAAACTTCTACAAGTGTTCCTAAGGCTTTTGACAAGGATTGTAAGATTTAGCTATTTAATACTATTTAGGAAACACATAACGCCAGGATCATCAAGAACCTTAAGAGTCTCTAGAAAGATTGATGTCTGCAGATTTTTTGGGGTGCTAAAGACGTTATTGCAGCCAGCAGTCTACGTTGCTGTTGTCTCTCTGGATTTTTCAAATTTTCTCTAGGCATCAAGCCCTTTGTATTGAAGGTGTCTTCATCCTTTTTTCTCTGCATGTCCCTGCTTCCTTTTTCACATGGAGGACTACCAATGCACCTACCCCCC
>JANTCA010091429.1:0-13147 GCA_024741275.1 Chironex yamaguchii
ATGTACAAGTACATATGTACAAGTAAGAACGTAACAAAAGGCGGCATTATATATGTATTTACCGAGTAAAGGCTAGCTGAAGAAGAACAATGTTTAACTAATTAACAATAAGTAATAGGGAGTCTAATTCATGAAAATTTAAATACAAATAAGTGCAAATCCATTTGGTCAAATCCAACATCCTGTGTTTATGTTGTATGTTTATCCAATTGGAATGTCTGTGTAATAAAACTGCTTCGTAATACTCCAGGGAGTAGCATGAAGTAATATGGTACAACATATGGAGGATAATAGTATGGCATAGGGTGAGGCATATAGTTGTAAGTTGGTAAGGGGCAGGGGCGTAGTGAGGGACTAAGAGAGTTTTAGGAGTATTTTCATGCACCTGCATTCATGATAAGGTAGGTTTTCCAAGAGTGTGATATGTAAGAAATTGTTTTGGATGGTGGACTCTTGTTGGTCGAGTTGATAGCTGTGTTGAGGGTGATTGGCTTGATAAAATTCCGGGAAATCATGGTACAGGTAGTGTAGGAGTTGGTAAGATCACGTTGTCAGTAGCAAGTTCAAGGATAAAATCCTTTGAAACCGCTATCATTATCTGTCTCAGGTTCATCTAATTATACTGGATCTTGGTGTGGTCTTAATTGTTGGGGTTTCTTGTGTGTTTGTTTGGTGTGGTTTGATGGATGAGTGGTGTTCCAAACTGGAAGTAGGTTGCAGGGGTGCTGGTGATTACAGTGTACTGTCTTGACAGGACCATGGCCATCTTCCCTTCGAATGATGTATACAACTCCGCTATTGCCAGTGGAGACAACTTTGAAGATATTTGGGTCCCATTATTGTCTTAACTTTCCAGGACCTTCCTTTCTTGCAAAGTTTCTAAGTAGAACACAGTCACCAACACTTAGGGCTTGTAAAGTATGCCCTCTGTTGTGACGTTGACGGTCTTCAGCTTTATGCTTATCTGACGATTCCTCTGTAGTCCTGTATGCATCTTTCATAGTCTTTTGCCATTAATCAACTATTTGTTCATGAGTTTTGGCATCAGGTTCCTCGTTAGATAAGAGGGCATCAATTGGGAGTCGAGGTTTTTGTCCAAACATAAGAAAATAAGAGGAATATCCAGTTGAAGAATTTTTGTTGCAGATGTGTGCATGGATGAGTTTGTTTATGTAGTCTTTCCAGTTTGATTTCTAGGATTCCTCAAGGGTACAAAGCTTGTCTAGTATGGTACAAGTCATCCTTTCACACTCGCCATTGTCAATTGGGTGATACGGTGTTGTTTGAGAACTAGTTATGCTACACGTCCTACTTAAACTTATAAACAGTTCATTTGTAAACTCTCCAACACAATCATGAAGAAGACAAGCTGGAATACCAAAAACGTTGGATAAAATTGTTGAAGAGGTGTCTTAGGGCAGTTTTAGCAGTCTTATTCTTGGTAGGGTAGGCTTGGCGAAATCGAGGAAAACTGTCCACAATGTTTAGGATATACTCATAGCTGCCATAGGATTTTCCAATATGAAGGAAGTCAATAGATACAAGTTCTAAAGGAGCAGAAGAGGAGATAGTGCTAAGAGGTGCAGGTGGAAGGGAACAACGTTTGCACCGTGTAATGCACTGACAACTTTAATGACAAAATGTTCAACACCTTTTTCCATGTAAGGCCAATAAAACCGATCTCGGATGAGAGCAAGAACCCTATCAGTGCCAAGATGTCCCATGTTTGACTGCAATTCATAAAGAAAAACGTATCTCATCGAGGATGGTAAGATTACCTGATTTGCATGTCTACTATGACGAAGCAAAGTGCCATTAGAATTCACAAAAAGCTTTGGTCATTTATACAGGAGGCTAGTTTAAGTCTGGGAAAGAGTTTTACATTGGGCACAAGTAGGACGACGTTTGCTGGTTAAGTACATTATCACTATCTGAATTGAAGGATGGGCTGCTTGAGCAGATTTCAAATCAGCTGGGGTATGTGACAAGTTGTGAAGGGTAAAGCGGGAGGTTGTGGATAGAAACAGCAGAAGAGGTGATAAGGTCAGGGTCATCTTGAAGGGAATCAATAACAGTATGAACTTCTTGGAAGGTAACAGATTGAGTACAGTGGTCTGCTGGTTCCAAGATTCTTGACAAATAATCAGCAGCAATGTTACTGCAACCAGGACAGTACTTAATGGTAAAGTTGAACTGAGCTAGATCATTGACCCACAGCTGACCAGTTGCAGTTAACTTAGCAGAAGAAACGATGTAGGTCAAAAGGTTGTTGTCAGTGTAGACAGTGAAATTAGGACAGTAATAGGACAGAGGTAGGGGCCGAATTTCTCAGTAATGGCACACTTCAAATATAAGAAGTCCAGCTTAAAGCTATGATAAGACTTTTTGGCACACAATAGGGAGCAACTGGCATAAGCCACAACATGTAACTTATTGTTGGAGCACTGGAAGAGGACAGCTCCAAGGTCCTTATGACTGGCATCAGTACTGAGAGTAAATGATTGATGAAAGTCGGGATAGGCTAATAGAGAATCAGAATAGCATTCATTAACAGGTTAATGAATGCTATTAACCTGTTAACAGCTTCTTGATGCCGGGAAATCCATTCAATTTTAGTGTGGGAAGGAAGTTGATTGTTGTTTTTTTTGCTTTGGGGAAGTGATCGAGTTGTGTTCAAGCAGTTCGTATGAAGGGTGAGCAGTTTTGGAAAAGATTGGTACAAATCGTGATCAAATGTGATTAAAGTCTCTGGTGAACTTGACGCACATGCTCAACATGCCACTCAAATGATTCAGAATATAAAGGCAAGTTGCTTAGATAAGGGAGGACAAACTGATCCCTCATCCCATGTAGGCATCATTCAATGAACCTTTGAAACTCTGCAGGTGCATTCATGAGGCCGAAAGTCATGCAGACCCATTCATACAAACCCCATGGAATACAAAAGGTAGTTTTGTGGCGACTGTCAGGCTTGGTGATAAGCGGAGACTTGCTGCAGTAACGAAAACCAAGACTTACCGCCAAGTACATCAAGACAGTCCTGAGCATGAGGAATAGGATGAAAATCTTGTATAGTCTTCTTGATTAGTTTTTTAAAGTCACATTATAGCCGTAATTCACCAGATTTCTTCCAAACTACAACAATGGTTGAAGAGAACGATGATTGAAACTTTATGATAAAGTTTCTCCTAAAAATACCTTGAATGTGTGCTTTAACCTCAGGATACAGTGGCCTGTGTATGGCATTATATTGTATTTGCACTGGCTTTTCATCAGTGAGGTTAATCTTAATTTGAACGTCAGGCAAACACTCAATATCATCATCAGAGGTAGAGAAAACATCCTTCTCCTCTTGCAACATTTGTTCAGCAAGAGTTCGCTGGTGGGGGGTGAGGTGTTGGAGCTGGAGACTACTGAAAAGGATCAGTATCATCAGGTGCCGACGCAGACCATACAGCAACTTGAGAGGCAGGTACTGCTGCACCTTGAGCAGAGTCTAGAGGATCACCATCCAAAGGCGAAACGGACATAAGAGGTTCAAAAGAACCAAGGAATGTTTGAGATGGAAGGACTATTTCATGGAGACTGTAATTAACAGTTGGTATCAGAAGGTGAGTCAGCCGTCCTCTTTTGAGCTGAACAACACATTCAGCAATGTCAATTGCATCAGGCCAAGACATGACACCACTTGGTACAAAAAAAGAGGGAGAGACTCGGAAACTGATAGCATTTGGACACTACCTTTGACCATTACCCGGGAGAGAGCAGGTATCCTGATTGGTCTCTTTGCACTATTTACTAAACTATGATACTCAAAAGTGCTGGTCAGAAGTGCAAAAACTTTCCTAGCATATTTTAAAGTAGGTCGTGACTGTGGTAGATGATGGGCCAGATCACCCTCCTGAAGGCTATACTCAGAAGGTGACTGAACAAGTTCAGCAATAACATTGTATCCAATGATAGGCTGAGCTAAGGAACCAGGGATAATAATAAATGGAACCTTGAGGCAAGTAGAATTTTCCCAATGATACAATTGGAAATCAAGCTCAACTAAACTTAAGTATGGTATCTCAGTCTGGTTGGCTGCCAAATGTTTCAAGAGGTTATGATATAGACCACTAAGGGATTGCACTACCACATGAGGCCTCAGACATGAGATAGACTTGTGAACAGGTGTCATAAGAACATACACTTTCAATACTATATAACCAACATTTAATTCTACGTTTGTCACTGACCAGTTTGATTATTTTTGCCTAAAAATGTGATGTCAGGTGACTAGTAAAAGCCCTTGAATTGTCCAGTGGAAGCTTAACCCTCACAATACCAGGAGGGTAGGGGGTGGATACCACCTCACAAATTTTTCTTTAGAATATTTTTTATGTTTCTTGTGGAGGTGTGCAAGGCACGTTCACAGTAGCTGAATTTTTATCTTTCTAGTGTGTTATGCTGAAAATATGTTTATTTTTTGGTTACTGCATCGTGGAAAAACAGACCTTTACTCGGGACTAGTCTGCATGTAAGGTGGTTGCCACCACCACCCCCCACCCCCATGGTGCAGTCTGTGACAAATATATTTTATTGAATTTGTGCCTTTGAGATTTTTCATGTTGATTGGTGCATGAGTTTTTTGTTTGTTAGAACTACCATTGAACTTTGTGGTACAAAAAGTGTCAATCTTGCGAACAGGAAGTGGCCTCCTGATCTTGGAGGACAGGATGTGAATGCTAATGGCAACAGGAAACTTTTACTATTTGATCAGCTATAACTGTGAGAATTTCATTACTGGGTTTGTGAACAGAGAATAAGGAGTTGAATTTTAAATTTGTGATGGTGAAGAGAGTATATTTTTTGGGACAGGAGGCGATGGCGCGGTTGCTGGAGATGTTTGACCACTTGTTTGAGATGTTTGTGCAATTATTTTGAAAAATAAGGAAATTGGTATTTGATCTCTTGAAGAAAAGTGTTTACATGGCATCATTCATACTGCTTTGTTTGATTTGAAATGTGTTGATACTTTCTAGTTCTTCATTCGTGGCAGAATATAGAGAATTTTTGGTCAGAAATTTTAAGGATTAGGAAAAGTAAAATTGAGAATATTTTAGACATGGAACACACGTTTTTTATGTGTATTAGTCACTGTTTGGGCATAAATGTGAGTTTTACGCTTAAATCTGGTCCTGTTTTCAGCTATTCTGTTTTCAATGTCTTATTGTTTTCAATTTTATTTACCGCCAGTTCAATGAATTGAATTGTTGGTTTTCTGTCAAACGAGTTCTGTTGTCAAAGAAAGTGTAAAAAATTGTAAAAAAAGTGTGAACTGATTGCACAACATAATAAAATTAGCGGAAAAGTCCAATATTCTTTTTTGGCCACTTATGTTCTTACTCTCTGGGCCATCCGAAGCTAGAATTCAATAAAAAATTTCAGACTAGTTCTAAAAAATCTTGCTTTTTGGCCTCAGATCAGACAAAAAAATTGAGGTCAAGATGGCTAAAAACGTAATTTAGGACACAAAAAGCCACAAACATGGGTAAAAGCTGTTTAAACAGTGACTCTAACCCTTCTTGCTAATGTTATGCAACGAAAAGGGCATCTGGAACTCATCCCGGAGCCAATAATTAAAATTTAAAAATGTGAAGTGGTTACCACCCCCACCCCCGACGTGATTTTCATTTCCTATTTTGGCCTGGTATTGCGAGGTTAATCAAATAGACAGACAGCTTCTCACAAACTCCTATGAGCAATCTGGTCATATTTCTGGCAGTGTATGCTGCAATATAAAACGTATTGAACTTGTATGGCAGAATTGACTAACTGGGGACAATAAGTGAGAATTATCTGGGGTTACCGCATGACCCCTTTTGGCAACTCCTTCCTGCTTGATGTCTTCCGGCAGTCACGAGCAAAATGGTTAGGCCCACCACAATTGAGACAGTGTGTACAATATTCTACAACCTTAACCTTGTAATCAGGACAAACATCAACCGCCCTTCAGTGTACAGTGGCGCGTTTTGTATTAAAGTACACTGTTTAATAACAGTAAGGTCAGAGGTGATGGCAGCAACTTGGGCAACAAGTTTTTCAACACCACTTAACAATAGTTCTTGAGACGGTGTTTTTGATTCCTTGGTGTTTACTTGTTTCACATTTACCTTGACTGGTGTAGATGAGGCCATTTTACTACGTCGGTTATCCTCGGCACCAAAAATGTTTCTCATCTGTGTTATAGCCTCAACATCACTCACGCCAGGTGTTTTGAAAATCAGGCATATCTGAGACCTAATCGACTCATTGTCAGGAGACAAATCTCAATAGTATGCATGGTGAGGTTGGTTATAAAATTGTCATCGTAACGAATGGCCCCTTCCTCGTGTGAGGCAATGCCTACTCTGGCTTGAAACTTAAAAGCCTGTAGTAAAATGACAGGGCATCCTCAGTAGGTCTCTGAACCAAGTTAGTCAACTCCTGATAGATTTCAGTTGATGACTTCTAACGAGATTTGTGACCGCAAAATTTTCCTTAGGCGATCAAGAGGCATAGAAAGGCAGCATTCTAGATATGAGCAGAGCTGCACCCAAGGTCAATCGCAATAGGACCTCATAGACAATTTCCGACTCGGTATACCTTTTACCCTCCACCTAGTTAATCAGGCACGCATTAAAGACCTTGTCATGCTGGTCTGCATGGCCTTTTTGCCCAAACACATTGATTGACAGTGATTGTAATAGTGGAAGTTGTTTGAGAAGAATTAGAAGGTGGGGAAGCAGGAGGAAGAGTAGAAGAAGTAAAGGGGGAAGTTACGAGGCTTGTGAGATATCCGTCTGCCTTTGTAAGCCTGTGTGAAAGTTCAACAGTTTCATCCTCTAAAAATCGTCAAATACATCATCGAACATTGAAAATGGATTGATCTACCTACTCACTTCAGTTAATACCCAATCCATTTGCCAATTCATGTGCCCAATTGATATGTAGCCCTACAAGGCGTTTGTCAACCTATTCCGCCAAAACATCGATATCCGTCATTTTAGCAATGCCTTGACCAGGTCTAGGACAGGTCTAGGTCAGCTCTAGATCACAGGGAGCCGATGTATCTGTAAATAACGATCGTGTTCAAAATCCCAGAAGAAGCTGATGTCATGATAAATTGAGATGCAGGACCACAAACAAGGAAGGATAGAGCAATAAATACATGGTAGATCATTGTAGGTAAAACAGCGACCGAATGAACAATCAAAAGTACCATAAGTGAGTATACATGACCGCGTGTAAGATCAACATGTAAGATCGTGACAATAACTTGAACAAGTGACCAACCATGTGACGATTGATTGTTGATAAATATCAAAATAGTAGGTCAGGTATCCATAACTGTATACTTTGCCATCCTTCTCCGGCAAAAGATTGAGGTAAGAACACACTGGGCACCAAAATGTCAACTCCAGCATTTGACATTAGTTTTCTATTGGTAATGTTCATCAACATAATATAGTGGATAACAAAGAAAAGGAACAAATTCACCGAATGCAGGTAGGTGACGAAGATTACATGAAACAAGACAAGAACAATTAGCTATACCATTTTCATCTTTAACAGGATTGACGAGCAAGGTAAGACAAGATCACGACTGTCCATTACACATATATTCCAAAGATGTTAACAAACACATAACTAAGTTTGTCCGGAAATCACACGTTCTACTATTATTCTTAAGTGTTGCATACGTGACCTATGAAAAGCAAATAACTCAGTTATGCTGACATTAGCTGACATGAAGGCTTTGGCCCGCTATGTTGAACGATGGCTTGGACTTGACCAGAACTTTGAAGATATTGTTAGACAATGTAAGACTTCTACTGACTTTTGTCCTTTACCTAAGGTTTCCCCTCTGAATTTTTGGACTTTGACTACGGAGGCTTGGTAACACATGCACATTGATTATATGGAGGTCAATGGTCAGAATTTCTTGCTAGTGGCTGACGGTTTTTCCAAATGGTTAGAGGTTTTTCCAAATGGTCAGAGGTTTTTCCAATGTTCTCCACTACCTTCACTGCTACAATTGATGCAAAAAGGTCTCTGTTTGCTCTTTATGGTTTGTGTCAGATATTACAGTGACAATAACCTTGAAAATCTGCGACATTGTGCTAAAAACATACTTAAAAGCTTTTCTCATCTGACACTCTTCAGAGTATGGAGTGTCAGAAAGGAAAGTATATGTATATGGCAACCTATTTATACAAAATATATAGCAGAACTAGACAAAGAAACTCTCTTCTGGCAGAGTTTGTTTTTTCACTTGGACTCTTCCAATAATGTTTTGTTTCTTTATTTTCTCTCTCTTTGTTTCCTTTCTTGTCTAGGATTGGCTAGTTTACTACATGTTTTGTATAAATAGTTTACCATATCCATCTACTTTCAATTCTGAAGAGTGTCAGACGAAAAAACTTTTATGTATGCTTTTAGCGCAATGTCACAAATTTTCAAGGCGATTTCAACTTAGTGACAATGGACCTCGATTTACATCCACTTGCTTTCAAACTTCTTGCTTTCAAATGGAGTCAAACATATTCTCTGTCCTCCATATCATCCAGCTTTAAATGGTCTTGCTAAGAAACATGTTCAAACCTTTAAGCCCATGTTTTTGAAGAGTATGTTTCATTGCAGCATAAGGCTGCGAATGTTCTCTTCCATTACCGAAACACCCCACATTCTACTACTGGATCAACTCCTGCACTTTTATTTTTAAAAGGACAGCCCCTTGCCACCCTTAGTCTCCTCAAACCTAGTACCGAGAAAAAGGCTGAAACCAGATTCTTAGAGCAAAATTGCAACATCACCAGCACAGCTCTGCTCGAACCTTTGCTGCATACCGAGATCTTCACATCCGTAATTCTAGAGAGGTAAGCAAAGATGGATTCCAGGCACTGTAGTCTCTTTAAAAGGCCCTTTGTCATATGTAGTTAGACCTCTAGGGAATTAAAGAAGATATGTGCATGCACATCACATGATCTGCGATGAAAATTTCAACTTAGAAGAGTCACCAGGAGCTGGTACAGATAGATCTTCAGGTGAAATAGAAAGACATAGACACAAAACTTCTGCACAAATTCCAACGAGTCGTGTTTAAATGTTAGACCTAGTCTTGTGACAAGATCTGGATGAGCAGTTACTGCTCCAGTAAGGCTTATCCTATGATTTTTTGTAAAAGTAAGTTTACATCTATAAGAGAGGAATGATGTTACCTGGATCCCTTCTATAAACAATACTCACCATTCGCAAACAGGAAACATGTAGGCAGTAAATTAATTTCGTTTCCTCTATATAGTTTCTATTCCTGTTCCTTGGAATTGTTCTTCATGTTAAAAATCCCCCTGTTATGACTAAATGAATAGCTTATAAAATATTATGTACACTGTTGATGAATGTAAGAATATAAGTGAAGTATCGAAGTCAAGGTCTACTATTTGTTGTGTGACTCTGGAGTTTCAACAAATCTGTCTCAACCAGACTAGTATATAACAAGCACATTCTTAAAAGATGAACACATAACAAATGTATAAATCAACGGGGATGAAGGACAATTAACACAACTCTGCACATAAATAAGCATGTGCAATAATCAACACACTCTTACAACTGAACAGGTATTAAATGTATAAGTACACTGGGATATAGTACAACAATCACAACTCTGGACATAACCAAGCAAATGTATTCATCAGCACAATCCCAGCAAGGAACACATAACTAATGCATAAGTACCCTGGCATGAGGTACAATTAAGACAACAATGCACAAAATGAACCATATGAAACCATTGGCATATTCACGCGAATGAGCACATAGCACATGTATAAACAAAAAAGGAAAATGTATACTCAACCGAACACTGCAGATAAACAACAAAATTTAGTCATCAGCACATTCTTGCATATGGACACATAACAAATGTATAAAAAAACCCTGTGAAATAAGACAAGTAACACAACACTACACATAAACAACCATGTGTGATCATCAGCACATTCTCACAATCGAGCACAAAATAAATGTATAAATATACTGGGATGCTGTATATTCAACACAACTCTGCAGATAAACGACAAAATTTAGTCATCAGCACATTCTTACAAATGAATGATACCAAATGTATAGATAAACTGGGATGAAGGACAATTGATTTAACTTGGAGTCCATCTATAATCTATAATTAAAACTCGTCATGTGCAATCAAGAATCATGTAGGCAGTAAATTTGTTTCATTTCCTGTATATAGTTTCTATTCCTTTTCCTTGGAATTGTTCTAACTGTTAAAAATCTTCCTGTTATAACTTCATAAGTACTTTGTAAGATAGCATGTACACAGTTGGTGATTGTATGAATGTAAGTGAGTTATCATAGTCAAGGACTGCTGTTTATTGTACTGTGTGACTCTGGAAAGTCGACAAATCTGTCTCATACAGAATGGTATATCACATTGGCGATGGGGACTTTACCTTACCTGTCAAATGGGAGTCTTTGGAAGTGTTGGCCCTTTTGACGACAAGATTGAGCCATTTGCCGACTACATGGATCGTATGGATGCATTTCTAAAGCTAATGGGATTAAAGATTAACTTACTGTCTGTTTTTTTGGCGTCTGTTGGTCCAGCGACTTACCAACTCCTCAAGAACTTGTGCACTGCAGAAAGTCCAAGCTCTCTTTCATACAAAGTCCTTATTGATTTGCTCCAGATACACTACAAGCCAGCTTCCATCATCATTGCCGAGCGTCTTAAATTCGGATGGCTTCTCAAGCATACGACGAGTCCGTATCCAGCTTCATTGTCCACGACATGCAAATTTAACTTCTTCCTTAGAGATACTTTAAGGGATCGTTTAGTCTCTAGGCTCCACTCGCAGATGAGTAAAACTAGAACAGGCTTCTAAGGCAAATGTTTCACCCTCTCTTGTTCCACTAGCTGCCAAAAGCGGCACAAAACTGCCCCTGCAATTTTTCAGGCCACAGTGGATAAAATATTGTCTTGCCTTGACCATGTATTTTACTACATTAATGATGTCCTGATTGCTAACGATACCTTGGCTAATCACCAAACAACTTTAAAGGACCAACGTTTTACAACTTATAATGTGAAACGTAATGGTGATGTCATTTCTTGCAAAAAAAACCAATATTTGGCACATGTTGTGTATCGAGATGGCATCAAACCAGTCCAGAGTAAAGTAGAGGCTATTAAGAAGGCAACCCCACCTTCCAATGTATCTGAATTAAAATCCGTTTTGGGTATGGTTAACTTTTACGGTAAATACATTCCTGACTTGGTCACTCGTTTTCATGCACTTTACACACACCTGCAACACAGTTCTGATTGGAAATAGACTGATGCTTGTGAGCAAGATTTCCAGTATGCTAAATCAGTCCTCCCAGGGGATCAGGTCCTAGTTGACTTTGACCCAAGAAACTTCTTATTTTAAGTGTTGATGTTAACTATGCCCAGATTGAGAAACAAGATCTGGCCATTGTCTTTGGGACGAAAAAGTTTCACTTTTACTTATACGGACACAACTTTACTTTTGTTACTGACCAAGCTCCTCTTACAAGAATCTTTGGTCCTAAGATAGGTATCCCTGCTTTTGCAGCAGCTCGAATGTAAAGATGGGCTCTGCTTCTGTCTGCAAAAAGTTACAAAATAGTGTATGGTTCCTCAGACCATCATGCCAATGCTGACATGTTAAGTCGCTTACCTGTTCTTGCCACAGATCATAGTGATCCAGAGGATTTAGACGTCTTACAATCACAGATTTCTCTCCTTTTCTTTACTGCAAAGGATATTCGCATGATTTCTGCAAAGGATGCTACTTTATCTAAGGTTCTTGACTTCGTTTTAACAAGCTGGGGAAATGTTTGCTCTGCCCCTTATCTCAAATCTTACGGGATACAAAGACATGAACTGTCAACTAAAGATGGTTGTCTTTTATGGGGTCATTGAGTAATTATTCCAGATATTTTCCGCTCTCGGATTCTAGATGATCTTCACTTTTGTCACCCAGGCATGACACATATGAAGGCTTTGGTCCGCTATGTTGTATGGTGGCTTGGACTTGTCCAGGAAATTGAGGACATTGTTAGACAATATAAAACTTGTACTGACTTTCGTCCTTTACCTAAGGTTTCCCCTCTGCATTTTTTACCTTGGACCACCGAGGCTTGGTAACGCATGCACATTGATTATCTGGAGGTCACTGGTTAGAATTTCTTGCTAGGGGTTGACAGTTTTTCCAAATGGTTGGAGGTTTTTCGAGTGTCCACCACCTGTACTGCTAGAATTGATGCTGTAAGACTCTGTTTGCTCGTTATTGTATGCGTCAGATAGAAGGCCCCTACTTAGTGACAATGGACCTCAGTTTACATCCAAAGAATTGAAGGAATTCTTGATTTCAAACGGTGTCGACCATATTCTCTGTCCTCCATATCATCGAGCTTCAACTGGACTTGCTGAGAAACATGTCCTAAACTTTAAGCACATGTTTTTTAAGAGTATGTATCATTGTTCCTTAAGTTTCAGTTGAAATTGGAGGTCATCATTGCTTTACAAGAACGATAACAAGAAGTCATTTCTTGCATGGATAAAGGATATCAAAAATTTCACCCTCGAATAATTAGAGTCGATACTAAGGCCACATCCAGGATGAAATTTTTAAATATCTAGACAAGAGCAAGACCGGATAGATAAACCCTTTCTAATGATATTACGGCGTACAACTGCTGTTCCATTCGTGAAAACTATAGCATTCTTCGGATGATCCGATGATTTTACCGTTTTGCGATATGAAGGGGTTGGACTTACACTCCAGAACAGGAAAAATCTTAAATGACATATAAAAAACAGCAATAGCTAGCTGAAATCTATAACTTTCTGTTTTCCTTGAGCAATCAATAAGTGTCTTACTGTAAATCAGTTAAACATGATAAACATTTCGATCAAGTCATATCAAGGTGAACTCTTTCATATGTATATCTAAATACATATAAATACAGTCTTATATATATATACCATATATATACTCTTAGATATATACAAATATATGTATATGCATATTTAGGATTAATTAAATTATTTACACGTTAGAGAACCTAGACTAGGCAG
>JANTCA010091430.1:0-34148 GCA_024741275.1 Chironex yamaguchii
CTCTAGAAGGAATTGATGCTTGGCGTACAGTGGCTGGAACATGTTGCTTGATCCTGTCACCCAATCTTTGAGAAGTGTGACCTACATACCGAGCTTCACATCGGCACAAAAATTAATATACTACTAAGCTTTTTTGTGTTGTAGGTACACAATCCTTGTGAATGGATGGCAAGATCTTTATAAGATATAGACTCAAAAACCTGAAAGTTGTAAGTTTGAGCCTGGTTGGCTCCCACGTAGTGCAGGTATTGCGGTAATGCGCCACTCTTGTCAAATATTTTGAGGCACTTGTGTCTGTTGATACATATGTATATGTTAATTAACTAGAGTCAGTTGCTTTGCTTAAAGAGCACATTTGTCTGTTGAGATACTACATATATCCGACACTGATGAAGACTTAAGCTGAAAATGTTAAAATGAAACATATGAAAATAGAAGACGACAAGATGTAATCATTGAGTACACTATGTAAACCTATGGCCCAACAATATTTTCTGTGGATATGAATAAAATATATTTCTATGCAAATCACTGTGTGCTCATGGAACGAAAACTAATAACCGTGTAACTTAAGGATTTAATTCACTTTCTGAAAAGTTTTTATTTACACTATGAAGTGCGCGAGAAGCCGGATGTTCTTCCATTACCAATGACTAAAAAGAATAGCTCTAAACAGTGTTGATACTTTCTTTATCTGTAGATTTAAACGACTTTTCCATGCAACAGTCAGTTGATTTAGGAGACTGGACTCGCACATCAAGCTGTCCACCGGGAGCCGAAGGAATTACTGGACCGATCACCGATGTATCATTAGCATCCAGTAAGAACCAGTTTGAATTTTCATTTGTCCAAAGTTAGGCATTATTGTAAATTTGGAGCTGGAAAATAGCAAAAGTTTAGCAGCAAGCAAAAGAATTCAACTGAAGCTAGTCTATGAGCTTTAATACATGAGGATAGCAAGTAAAATTAACGATAATTTTTACTTGAGCCTTTTACTATAACCAAAGATATTGCATAAAACGAAGTACGAACAATAAGCATGCAAAATAAGTTATTTTCTCTGAAATAAAGGATCTTGACTTTGATTTAACAGAAGGGCATTTCTTATTGCTGAGTGTCTCAAACCAGACAGTTTCCAAGTAGTAGAATTCGTTGCAAATAGCATGCCATAAGATTTAATTGGTAGTATTACATGACAGACTTGTGGTGAGCCTAAAAAAATTGTTATGAGCTTAGAATACTCGGCAAGCTCAGCTTCAAACGGGTGTCTTACAGTGT
Organism: Chironex yamaguchii; assembly: GCA_024741275.1. Lineage (NCBI taxonomy): Eukaryota > Metazoa > Cnidaria > Cubozoa > Chirodropida > Chirodropidae > Chironex > Chironex yamaguchii. Next base: position 1,279 of record JANTCA010091430.1, read on the forward strand.
CTTACGACTGTCAATCGTAAGCATATCTTGATTAATTAAACAGATTAACGATGCAATCTTTATAACGTGGACACTATTTATTCCGCTTAAGTGAAGTGTCCGCTTTCTACACGTTTACGGTAAAATCGATCATTGGGACGAAATAAGAAACAAAAGGGTGCTAGTAGGATCAGAATGGATCAGAGTTTGCCTATAAAGGAAATCCTCGAAGTTATAAAAGCTCAAAATCACCTTAAGCTGTAAAAATACTATTATACTTTTCTGCATCTTTTTTCTAACATACTTTACATCTAGGCTTTCCATGATGTCACACAATATTTTGACACTGTTGTCCTTCAATGCTAGACACCTGAAACCTTATCCAGCACTGCAGGGGCTATTATTATGTCAGGGCAATAATAACAGCAGGATACAGTTTTGTAATAACTTTCCTCTGACAAGATACATTACTATTATATTATGTCAGTCCTTAAGAGCAGGTTCTGTAAATTCAACAAATCGTTTATATTTCCTTTTCGGATGACTTATCACTCTTTCCCATCGGCTGATCTAATAACTTTTATTGTGCAAACCTTATACCCGGAGTAACAATGTGGCTAGCGGCACCTCTTCCCTTGTAATTCTCAGTCTGTGCTAGTTGATAGTTGGAACCTATGTGAAATAAAAGCCTTTCGAAGTAAACTTGGCCCATATATCTTTTATTTACGTTCTGTTTCTCCTATCTAGGTGTTAATTTTAAGTACAATTAAGTACATTACACTCTTCTCTGGACGAAATTCATACAATTATCAGAGTTTATCAAAACACAAGAATTATTCAAAACAATAAATGTTCTTACTCACATTCGATCAATGTACTGCACCATTTATTGTTATATGACTCTTACATCATTGTATCTAATGCTCCAATTAAACAACAATCCTACATCTACACACACAAGGTAATACAGGATCTCCCTCCATACACGGTATATGTATATTACAACAACTAATAAAAGTTCTATTAGTACATCCTTACAAGTGTTAAGTGCAAAAATATACGCTATACTATGTATTCTCACTTGGGTCTATAGCTCGATCAAGCAACAGATGTCTAAACAGATGTGTCCATTCATGAGTTGCAATTTCAAAATTTAACTAATTGCCAAAATATATAAACACATATCTTACTTGCTTTCAATTTGCAGTCGTACCATTTTTCACTCAGTTATATTCTCGCACCTTATAATTACATATTAACCCATTAGCTTAAACGTTTCGAACTAAATGCCAATCAAAAGAGGTCGGGCTATTGAATGTAAATATATGTTGCTTTATCAAACAACCCATCAAGCTCCGGGCTGGAAAAGGAAAAGCTAGCTTAGAGATATTCAAAAAGACATAAAGTTTTGTGGCTGATAACGATCTCGAGCAAGAAACTACCCCGTTAGATGTAAAGACAAATGAGGAACGTGAATTGTTTTTAACTTTTAGATTCACTAGGAAATAATCGTATTAAAATCTTCAAATATAACACTATTTTTTATTTAAACTTCTCTAGATGAATAGGGCTTGAATTTCAGCTTTTCAGTATCAATCAAATTTCTTGGAATCAGAGCTATTCGCGCATATCATTTTTCGTTTAGTTTTAATTTCATGCACCTAGGGCCTGCGCAGATTTTTATACGCGCGAGTTTTAATGCAAATAAGGAATACGAAAAAGCTTATGTTTTTTTGTTTTTTACCCTTTTTCTAGAAACTGGAAGTAATTTGCAAGTAACATTATTTCCTGATTTCATTAGTTTCCGCATGCCTTCAAAATGCACAGACAAATCCAACCTTCAATGGATGGACATTGGCTATGTCAAACAGAATGGCATATGTTTGCCTTATCTAATTTATATTGGCCTTTTATTCAGGAACATACCGCTGTCTCCAAATTCTTTGATTCAGCATTCTACTATTTCTGTTGATATGGAAGAAGACTATGAAATCCCATTAGATATTTATGTTACAGTGCCGCGTCAAGGAAAAAGCTCGTATGGATATTTTTCCTCGTGTGAGCAAAGACTTATAAATACTCACGACAATGCCCTAGGTGTTTTATGGAGACTCCAACAAGTGCAATCAGGAGTTGTCACCTCACCTGATCTTTCTTCAATAATTCGTCGGGCTGTTTCTCACGAGTACTTTGCTAATCACAGATCACTTGGGATTATTTTGCTTCGCAGAGACACGTTTGTGAAACAAAAATGCAAAAGGGTCAAAAATCTTAAGTTGAAGATAAGTTATGCCTCGATTGAAGGAGGTAGGAACTTTTCAGTACAACTCTATTCTACAATATTGGCGTATGGCCGAAGAGAATATGAGTCCAAAGACCAATTTTTCTATCGTTCTGATGTTTTGTCTTTTCCTGGTGCATTTGCTAATGTTGTCACTAACAAATCTTTTTTTGCATAAGAAGTATTGTTATACTCTCATTTTATTCACCTACTGAAAAACTCTAACCAACGACTTGCGTACAACGTACTCCCTCATTACCAGCCAAACAATATCTGTTGACAATTTTTTAAGATATTTCCCCACCTCTACAAAAGCAAACATTCTTTTTGGCTTAATAATTTTCCCTCTGTTGTCTATGATTGTGTATTTAACAAAATGTAGTTCTTATAGAAGGACCAAAAGAATATTAATTTCATTAATTTACCAATAAGAAAGCCACATTTACTAATGCGTCTCTCTATCGTGCATAACATATCAATGCAAAGCATTTTCTAGACTAAAAAGATCAATAAATCAGCTAAAAACAAAAGACGAAGGAAGAATTATTCAGAATTAAATGGTCTCTTCTATGAATACTTTACAATATCAAATTTTGCACTGCTACTCATCATTTTTGACATCTTGACAAACTAACTATTTAACAGCAAATGTTGGCTATAAGGATTACCCTTGAGCTGTTCTCTGTTATGTGACGTAGCCATAGTTGCATACTAATTTCTTATGGATATGCATTTTGTAAATACTAGAATTAGCCCCCTGAAATTAGCCCTTACACTTCAAGTATAAATCCTTAATACGAAAATTTATTGCTTTTGGTAATGTAATGATAAATCACATATGAAAAGGAAACTTTAAAATTGATATAAATGAGACATTTTTCCAGTGTTCTTCTTGTCAACATATGTTTTCAGACCATGTCGTTTAGCTTGGACACTAGTAACTGGGTATACTTTTGATTCACTGGATGAGGAATATGCTTCACAGAAACAACCAAGCCAATTACTTATTATCTCTTTCTGGCATCAAAAGCAATAACAATGTTCGTACCTGCAGCATTGACAAAACAAAGTGTCGGTTTAAAAACTCCAAAAAACACTCTCTTAAATGAACCTTTTAAGGGAGTTTATTAATGACTTGAAAATTAGCACATTGGTGACAACTATGTATGCTTTTTATTCTTGGCCGACACAAATTTAGAGGCTTTAATTTTTACATCGGATTACACGTTATTATCCGTAACATAACCTACAAAACAACCTTGCTTGACCCCAGCTGATAGCACTAATACATTAAAAGATTGCACAAAAATTGTAGCAGCGAATTTTACGCTACAAAATTGGTCTTAAAAATTTCGTCCGTTTGACATAAAGAATGGAGTTCAATGATCTCAATTTTATCATATAGTAGAAAAAATTTAATAGGCTAACCTTAAATCCGTAATAACGTCGGTCATTAGGTGTTTTGAATCTTAAATATCTCCCTATTCAAAGTTTGTCCAGGAATCACGACGAGGAAAAACCTAGAAAATTAAGACACTGACCTAAATGATTAGCTTGTCAGTTGAATACGTGGTGTAACAAATAGAATGGAAAACATTGCTGCTCTTTGGGAAATGAAAATCCATCCACTAAATTTTGGACTACGAGTCCTTAGGCGGAATCTTACTGTAGATAGTTTCGCTTCTATTGAAGAGCTCATTTTGCAATTAAAATTTGCACATCTTACTGTTACCTGTTTTTACTTCTTTTAGCTAATTTTCTGATGGCAAACGCCTTGGCATCTTATAAGAGAGATGGACACCCAATGATAACCACGACAAAGTATTATGCTGGAAAGTATTCTTGTTTAACATTTTGGTATCATATGTTTGGACCTGGGATTGGACACCTATCTATTTTCTTAATTGTTCAGAAAGCTTGCTTGGTTTTCCAGCTTCAAGGCCAACAAGGAAAGAAGTGGTTTCAAGGAAAAATTAACCTGGCAACAAAAATAAATCAAGCTTTTCGCGTAAGTTATTTAAATGTAATGAAATGAGTCCAAGGATGAGTCGGCATTAGCTTGTATGGTCGTTATTGGATAGGCATATATGCATATGTCCCGTTTAAATCTTTTCAATATTTTAAAGCTAACAATGTCTCCCTGATATGTTTAGTAACCTTCTTCTTCTGGCTTTATTCCAAATTAGTTGGGTTTGCTGGTGCGAATCGTCCTCTTCATCCTCCTCCCTCAGTCCCAAGGCTTTTATATCCTTCTTAATGCAATCTTTCCACCTGATTTCTGGTCTTCCTCTCCCTCTCCTTCTTCATCTCATTGTCATTGCCATCACTTTCTTTGCTTGTTTTCACTTGTTTATGATATATTAATTAAATTAATTGCTAAATCTGCAGCAATAATCTTGCCATGAAACCTATATAACTGATGTCAACTTCAACATCGAATGATTCAGTAGTGCTTAGAGTTGTGTCAAAACAAGTCAAAACTCAGATGTCTTACTTTTAGTGACAATTAATATCACTAAATTCAACTATCATTTATCATTTATTTATCAATTATCAATTATTATTTAATTATCATTCCAAAGAATATCAGGTGAATTATACAAATGTAAGGGTTAGTAGAGATGAGAAGTTCAATATCCTCCTGGTTTCATAACGAGATGGTGGAGAACGCTTAATCGAATTGCCATGGAGAATCCGAAAGTTAAAGTAATATTTCTATGGAGTCTTTATCAAGCTTTTGTACATTATCATGTTTTCTCGAATTATTTTATTGAATTCGATGAGCATAAATTTAGCATGCTATACATTTTTTATTGTTCTTAGATACGAATTGTATATCTTCAAGGAGCATCTCCTCTTGGAATCATAGGCATTGACGACATAAATGTTAGCACTGAAAGCTGCGAATTTTCTCCTATCAAAGCCAAGCCTCGACATAATATTTGTGGGTAGACTAAGAACATAACTCCTTGTTTATCATCTTCTTTTTCTTCCAAGCTTGGTCTAGTAGGGTGCATATTGCCTTTAAACATCTCAAAGTCTTCCAGTCGAAAGTGTCCTCTCCTCTGCCAGTGATTATGCCTGATATCCACCTACAGCTCAGTCCGTAAGGCCTTTTGGTTGACGCAATTGTATTCCCATCATTGAACGTGACGAAACCAAGGGATTCGCAATCCACGTTCCTCGTTGATATATCCACAGTACCCATACTATCCATGATGGATGTATTCTTTACACGAAATTTTATCATGTGGCAGGAAATTCTATGATCAGCCATTTGTAATGATTGGTTTAAGTAGAATTTTACAGCCAGATGCCCTTCATGACGCCAACTCTCCTCCTTGCTAATCAAAGGTTTCTCTAATAGATTTCCGAGGAGAGCAAGAGGCCCATTTCATTTATGCGATACTGGGTTTAGACCACTTGTCAGAAATTTGCTATTTGATTCTACCAACATATTGTTATGTATTGAGCTTATAGCAGTAAGTGATGTTGCTATGATTGGTGAAATATGATGCAAAAATCGAGTCTAAATGACGAAAGGAGGGGACTTGTAATAAAATCAAAGTATATTGTATATTGATTGTATGTTGACTTAACCACAAATTAACTTAACTGATACTTTTACAATTGTTATAAAGTTAACACATATACGTTATTCTATGCCTTTGCCTTCTTACCAGTTTTAATCTCTGCTATATGTTTATTTTTTGCTTGTAGCTACCTATCTGAATACCAATATTTTAAGAAGATTATACTTGAGGAATCCTCTCATTCTTGTCCCATTTCACAATGGTGTGAGAGAATTAACAACTGATATCAAAATCTCTACGTATAGTTATTTGTTATATGATGAAATGTTCAATATATATGGACAACCTAACGTTGGAACACGCTTTGTCCCTCAAAAAAACTTCTTAACACCTCCTCACATTAAATTGGAGAACGTCGATTCCCTATTTCATAAAGCTGGCCCTTACTTTTCCATATTTTTTCACTTTAAACCAAAAAATATTAAAATCACTGGTCACATTTTGTCCTTTACTAACCTCGTCAAAAGACAGGCAATGAAAATCATTCAGCATCTAAATGGCATTCAGCTAAGGTAATTGCCCTAATATTCACCTTTAATGAATACTTGGAATAACGCAAGAACTAATAAGAGAGCATGGTTTCCTTTTTTGTAAAATATGTGCTTCCTTGCGTAATGCGACACGAATCACATAGACATGCGGATTATCTTATTGTTTTAGATGCTGTTTGCATTATCGAGCATAAAACAAGGCTTTGCAGTGAGGTCTTTGTTATTACACTACGACTATTTTGCTATTCCTTGGTTCTTCACCAATCCCTTTAGTTTAATCATCGTCAGTGTCTTTCATTCCTTAGTACATTGGCATTTGTTTTCTCTTGCCCAGTCGTGTGTTTTGCTCTTTCTTATTGGTAAATTTGATCCTAACTTACACTAAAATTTCCGAATTGCCGCACGTTCTCGTATTTTGAATCTATGGGATCAGTTTGAAGTGTCCGATTGATGAACTGGGTCTGAAGAAAAGACAAAATAGCCATTATCGCAGAAAGCATAATGATCTTCAAACAAACGGAGTATTTTCAATTACTAAGTAATTGGGAATATACCGACTTAAATAGCTTGATAACTGCAATAATGTTACCTATTCTCTTGTTTAACTACTCAACTCTACTGAACATTTCCTGTTTTACATCTTGACTGCATTCTAAGACAAGGTTCAACGTAATTTTCATAAACAGTAAATTTGCTTTTATTTTCAGTAATTTCAGAGGCGTCCCAAATTTATTGTAGGTAGTTTCAGTGTAGTCACTTTGTCCTAAACCAAAAAAATACGGCACACATTTGGTTCACATCATTGTTATCTTGCATGTATGTTACTTTTAATATACTTTTTGATGTAATGTTTGTTGCAGCATTCAAACAGGTGAAACAGTATCAAAAATTATCGAGGCTGCAGATGTTTTTGAATCAGGAAGCTTTACAAGAATCGCTATAATTTATAGTGATAATCTTCTACATATATTTGCAAATGAGAAGGTATAACTGAAATGGTTTTTATTTCGTAAACAATAACAAATTCTTTTGTAAGACTAAATTATACCTTAAAGACCAATGCTAGGTCCAATTCAAACAGCAGTTCCCTATTCCAACATTAAAGAGGCCTGATATGTTCATTGCCTGCAAAGAGAGAAAGATTGTAAACTTGATAGAACTTACAGTGCCTCATGAAGACAATATCGATGCTGCACAATTGCGAAAGGATGAACGGTATGAAGGGCTAGTTAATGGATGGGAAGATGCTGGATGGCAAGCTGTTCACTTCCCGGTGGAAGTAGGATGTAGAGGATTCATTGGTAACAGAATGAAAGGGTGGTTATTGACATTAGACTTGAGCCATAGAGATATGTGAATTCCTAAAGGAGATTCAAGAAACGGTGGAAAAAGCAAGCCATTGGATAGGCTAGAAAGGAATTATGGGGATTGGAGTGAGAAGTGAAAAGAAGTTACACCAACACACTGTCCAGTAGATCTAATAGATGGGACCTCACATCAGTGAGGGGGGCCGGTGCGGAGAAATTCCGTCGAGAGGAAGGCCCCGAAACGGAACGCATTCTCTCCTGATGACCCCTTGAGCCTATTAGCAGACCGGTATGCGGAATCATCTTCTGGCTGCACTCGCATGAGTTGTTGTTCTTTTCAAGTCCAATTCAAACAACTCGTTCTTTTCACTCATTCCTTTGGACAGAAGGCTTCTTAAATATTGACTCCTTTGGTCAATTTGCATAGAGTGGCCGGCTAAAACCATTATAATGAAAGTTGATCATAATGAAAAAGTTAAAGCGAAAGAGATCCTTTTGTTATTGACATGTGTTCTTCATGCAAGTTAAACTGTCTGGCCGTGTCCACGATTTTGTCGAGGACGCGCTGACGTCTAGCGAAAAATTGAATTGTTTGCCCTTGATACCGTAAAAGATGGTAGCAGACAGTCAGGTGCTTAATAAAATGAGTGGTATGGGCATGGAGTCACTCTGAAGCAAAAGTTTACTCGCTAGTTTACTTGCACATAGAAAGGACCTGGAACCTACTCTCTGGGGACATTATAAGGACACTTGTATTCTCATATCGCGGAAAAAATAAGGTGAAGTTTGCTGTAAGATTGTAAGCTCGCACGTTTTCTGATAAAGGTAACAAAGAACAGTGGCTAATAAACGTATAGTATTATATTGCCATCGATCATCAATTCTTTAGCATTTTCCGCTCGAGAAAGGGTAACAATCAAAATGACAATTCAAGGAAATATTCGAAGCTAATAATACCTTGGTAATAAACAACGTGTTAGATTACTCCATTAAAAATTACCCGGTATTTGGACACAATACTAAAATAATAATTCCTTACATGTATTCCCCCCAACTTTGAAGCAAATCTCAAAAATCAAAAAACGTCCAGATATTCAGTGGTGTAGTATACAAAACTCTCCTCTTTCCAGTAGTCTGGAAATCTAGCCGACAATGAATCTGGCATAGATAATACCATAAAAATCAATGTATTGCTTAATAAAATCTTATTTACAGCAAACGTAACTAAATACACTGATACAATAAAATATAAGTACTGAATGGAAATAATACAAATTGAAAGAAAGCTTAATTACTTTCAGAAATCTTCAGCGAATTTTGCCTCAATGAACTACAAAGCCAAAACTAAATGTATAAAAGCTCATACTAAAGTAATTACAGTAACAAGAAAGAAGAGAATGAGCAATTTGGAATGAAGACATAGTTCTTTGTTGCTTTTACGTGAGCAGGAAATGTGGAGATTTTTATGCAAATCTACAACTTGCTTATGAAAAGAATGAAAATATATATAACGTAAATTGTTCTTGTCCCTAGACACGTATGTTGAAAGTGCGTTTTACTTCACGACCATGCGCTTTCTAACTAGGATAGTTCACTTGGTCATACAAATCATAAGGTGACATCTTTGAGCAAAACTATAAGGTGACATCTTTAAGCAAAACCATAAGGTGACATCTTTAAGCAAAACCATAAGGTGACATCTTTAAGCAAAACCATAAGATGACATCTTTAAGCAAAATCATAAGGTGACATATTTAAGCAAAACCATAAGGTGACATCTTTAAGCAAATTATTCAAACCAGCGTCGTTCCCCTAAGTGAGTAAGGAAAGGAAAGCAAGATGCCAGTTACCATCACAGGGTAGGTTATATTTTGTAACAGTATAGCTTTGTCTGTGTGGATGTTTTACACCCGTTAAGTTGTGTGTTAATGAAACTCACACTGTCGTCTATTCCTTAAACCCAGAACGCTCTTTTTGACGCTTTGTCCGATCAAGCTGTTCCTCGCTCAGCAATGGCTTGACAAATATCTGTTATGAAGTGACAGGTAATGTGCTAGTATGAGGATAACCATCAAACCATTCGCATGAAATTTCTCACGAGACTCTATATAAGAGTTTGTATATTTATTGCAAGTTAAAAACTTGTGCTATCCTGAAATATTATCTGTGTCTTGATAAATACCTCGACGCTACATTGTACAAAGAGAGTATTTATACTAACGTCTACTAAACATATTGATAGGGCAGATTACTTTGCATAAAACATGATAACAAAAAATAACAATGCCAACAATTTATTTTCTTCCTTTCCAGCTCAAAGCAACAGCTTTCCGTCCAAGGTTGACATTGAATGGAACCAAAAGCATTTACCTTTTTATAGATCCCGAGGAACTTTACAATACATCAGCCAAACATCTACGGGAACTATGGACGCATACGTATGGTTCATTGTTTTGCTTGCAAGTATATGGATACAATGTAAGAAAAGCTGGAGTTGAAGTTCTGGCATGGTGCCCACATCAGCATGGTAGGTATCCTGTCATATTTGGTAGTTTCTGTCGAAGTGACTGAAGTTTTCAAAACATGTGTCCTACAAAATTGGTCAATACTCTTACCAAGCAATATAACCTTTAGTAAAATGGGTATCAAAGCCATTACTTTAATCTCGTTTGTTGCTATTATGGCATTTGTTAAAGAATTAGAGTAATGTATAATAAGCTCATATATAAAACGCTCAAAAGAACTTCAGAAATAATTTGACAGTCTGGAATGCGTTTTGCTGGGACCTGTTCGAGACCAATAGAGTAGGTTGTTAGCAATGCTCTATTGTTGGAGCCAGTGAATAAAACATCACGATTTGGTTGGACAAGCAAGAACTTATATCCAACCGGCTTGAATATGATTGCGTCGTGCATGATACAGAACAGTCAGATATAAACAAGAAATATAATCAAATATAATCAAGGTCAGAGCAGTTAGGATGACCTGATAATGATGAGGATGATGATGAAGAGGAAAAGGAGAATGTGATGAGAAGGAGAATGATGATGATGAGGAGGAGGAGGAGGAGGAGGAGGAGAAGGAGAATGATGATAATGAGGAGGAGGAGGAGGAGGAGATTGGTGATGAGGAGAATGATGATAATAATGAGAAGGTGAGAGGGAGGAGGAAGATGTTGATGAGAAGGAGAATGATGATAAGGAGGAGGAGGAGAAGGAGAAGGATGATAATGAGGAGGTGGATGTTGATGAGAAGGAGAATGGTGATAAGGAGGAGGAGGAGAAGGAGAAGGAGAATGATGATAATGAGGAGGAGGAGATTGGTGATGAGAAGGAGAATGATGATAATGATGATGAAGGTGCTGGTGACTTCCATAACAATTTCCTTTGCGATTGCAAAGTAATAGGATTCATACACCCATTTGTAATCTGCTCTATGTTGTTTAACTCATAAAATACGTAGATTGTAGAACAAATATACCACTAAATTTTTAATGTTATTTTTGTTTTGTCTCTAGAGCCCTACACTTGCAGTCCAAGGTGCAAAAATGGTGGATTATGTAATCAGATAACTGGAAAATGTCATTGCCCTTCATATCTGAATCGGTTTATAGAGCCTGATTGCACAAACGGTTAGTATTGAGCAATAAGTTGTATCTGAACATTTGCTTTCAATGTTGAAATCTAAATTGTTTGTCATGTTTGCAACTAAAAACAATTTTAAAACTACTCAAGACTTAGGTACTGGGCTTTGGTAAATGAAGTGTGTGTTAATGTTTGTCTCAAGAGCATGGCAGTGTACCAACCACTTATCAATGTGCTGGGTGAAGGCCCATCCTTATTTGGTGGAAATTACTTGCAACCACTCTGTATTAGTTTTCAAGTCAATCGACTTAGGAAAGTGCTCGAGAAGTTCAACTTGATCAACTAGAAGAGACCACAGCAAAGAACCCTGTCCTTAAAGATGCTCTACAGAGATTCATGAACAAAAAGGTCATTACCTTTTGCCATGAAAGACAAAAGTTGATCAAGAGAGACGGTTTTAAAAGCAGAGAAAATTATAGACTTGCTCAAGCTCTTAGTCTGAGAAGTGGTCCCTGTGCTGAAGTCTAATGGAACAGTTTGTGTGGCAATCATAAGCTAACGGGAAATCAAGGCAACAAAGTTAGAGCAATATCCGATTACACTGATTGAAGATCTATCTACACCTCTTTATGGTGATCAGAAATTTACAAACCTGAACTTACGTCATGCCTACCTGCTGGTACAATTTGATTCAAAACAATACACTACCAGAGATTTATGGTGGGCATTGTGTAAGGACTTAGTACATGCCTTTAACGTTGATGTTATAATTTTGGTCGGTGGCAACGGTGCTGAACATTTACATGTTCTTAGCAAAGTTTTGGATCGAAAGAGAAAGCTGGATTACAACTGAAATTGGAGAAGTGCCAGTTTATGAAATCAAATAAAACGTACTTTGAACACTGTGTATCTGCACAAGAGCTGCGACTTGTGCCAGACAAATTAAATGCAGTAAAGCAAGCACTCCAGAATTGTCAGTGAACGTAGAAGCTTCCTTGGTTTGTTAAACAAGTATGGAAAGCTTATACTTAATCTGGCTCAGGTGTTAGAGCCCTTGAATATATTATTAAGAAAAGATACCGTCTGCAATTGGAGTAAGTGGCAGGAACAAGCTTTTCAGCAGCCCAAGAAACTTGCAAACAGCTTTGACGTTGGTGCATTATGATCCATCTCCTCTACTCGAGGTGGCTTGTAATGCCTCTCCATACGAGTTGAATGTAAAAATTCCATAGGATTTGTGTTAAGAAGGCTAGCTTTAAATGAAAGGCACTATTTATAACTGGATAAAGAAGGCATAGCTTTTCTGGTTGGAGAGACAAATTTCATCAAGCAGCTATCTGGTAGTCGATGGTGTCTGTACGCTGACCACAAACCATCACTTAGATTGATTGCAAGCAAGAAGAGTTTACCAAAGATTGTTATCAGGATGGTTACAGCGACAGTCATTGATTATGTCAGTATATGAGTTACAATGTAAAGTTCAAACCAGGTTGTCCTAATTCAAATGCAAATATATTAAGTAGATTACCTGTACCTGTCACTGAACAAACTGAAATTAAACGTGTCTAAGTTTATGCATTTGCTTGTAGCCTTGACAAAACAGTGTAATCTCAGAATATCAGGTTGTGAGACCAACGAAAACCTAGTATTGTCCTTTGTCCTGGATTTCATATCATGATGTTGCTGAGTGGTTTGGCACCATATCAGCGCTGGAGTTATAAACTTACTGTTTTGGATAGATACTTCTTGTGGAGAGGTCGAATGATTGTGTCTCCATCTGGACAGCTACGGATTCTTCAGGAAATATATACTGGACACACTGGTCACTCTCAAATGAAGTCGCTGGCTCGTGGTATTTCCTAGTGGTCTGACATGGTGCTCGAGAGTAGTGAATCAATGTTCTATGTATCAAAGAAATCCTTACATGCCTGCTGCTAGCCATTGCATCTTTGGCCCTATCTAAGGAAACACTTGTAAAGATTGGGGATATGAGTGTCGCAAGAATCCCTGGAGATATCTTACTGTAGAGATCCACTTGTGTAAGGAAACATTCCGAAAGATTTATTGTGTAAGCAGTAGATAAGCATGCTTATTCTTTTGGGTAGTGGAAATAGACTCAATTGTGGTATGGACTTTTTCTAAACTTTCGTTTTCCAGAGGGTGGCGAAATTATAGTTACCGTAGAGTTATACTTTTAAACTGAGCAGTATGGTACATAACTAATAAACATAAATTTTGGCTAGTATGGAGGTATGTAATGATTGGATCGTGTGAGTGGTGTCTACATAGACTTTACTTAGGAAGAGTTTACTAGATGTTGACATCGTACGTGAAAGTGTTAAGCCTTGAGAATGTTTGTTATACGGTGCAGTTGTGCTTTACTTTAGCCTGTAAAAGCGGAGGATAGATGTGCTAGTGAACTATCTCACAGATAGCCCTTTTGGTGTAGGGACTGGTGACGACAAACAACAAGGCTCGCTTTAGTCTGATCTTGTTTAGACTGATAATACGAGTTTAGATGTAACTATCAATGTACCAGTTGAATTACTACAAAGTTTAATCTTACCCACTGAGCTTCGAACTCGAAAATAATCAGCTATCATAGGATATGTTTTACCAAGAATTTCATCGAACGCTATGACAAAATACATTGCAGGCACTACTTAAGATTTGTTTGTTGACTTAAACCAACTAATTAGAAGCTTAGACCTACGAATTGTTTTTAAATCACAAAAAATTGGAAGAAGGGATATAGATTACTGATGTTAGTCTACTGCATCTCCAATGTGATGTAGGCAAGGCACATAAGCAAAAATAGGACCTTTACTTTGTTTACTTTAAATGGCCTTGGTAGAATTCAAATGACATGCTCCAAGTTTATAACTAAAAATAACAATTAGCAATCATTTAACTGCAAGCTAGAAGTAAAGCTTAAATCGATGTATTTAAAGATTATAGGTAAAAAAGCAATTTCAAGACATATGACTAACTGCTTTTGATAAATGTTCCTACTGTTCATAAGATCCTGACGTTTGATGGATTTCAATATACTACACTGCAGTATTTTCCCCGAAATGGGAAATAAAGTAATAACTTTGTAAAAGAACAGTTTTCAGACTCATACTATTTTAATGTACCAAAGACCAATTTACTACAAAATCGTTTAGAGTAATTCATGGCACTTTTTGACAATTGCTTGCTGCCTGTAACACTAATTTGTCCACCGGGGTAGATATTGATCTCCTTCCAATACTAGACTATAGGACTTGGCTATTCTAATTTCCCGTTTTTTACCCGAACATACCAAAACAAAGGATGAATTATCAAATTTTCATTTTCTGCCGCAAGTCTTCCGCTTCGGTTAAGTTTTAAAATGTTAAGTATTTTTGCTTCGTGAACTAAATATATTTTTCTTTTGGTTTTCAGTCCTAAACCAAACAGTATTCAGGGATGCCTATTTTTACATTTCCATGGATACATTAACAGCAGTAAAGGACCTTAAAAATATGAAAGTGAAGGTAACGAGTCCATGGAAACCAATAAAGAGTATTGTTAATGCTGGACTTTGCACGATCTCCCGCAATCTTTCTCGGTTGACTACAGTGAAAAACATTTGTCATCATAACTCTACCAAATGTAGTTCGGGAATAACAATTACGTTTCATTTCATGGTTCCTCAAAATGGCGTCTTACAGGAAAATAAGTATCGTATTTCCATTGGAAACATGGAAGTTACCTTATTTTCAAATGAAATCAATTTTTCAATAACTGTAAACTTCTACTGGAAGAGTAAGCACGATGGATCATGGTGTTATCTTGGATCTACTCTTCTTCATACACAAGTATGGTACGTGGTTTCCATTTCAATGAAAACAGGCCATATTTCTATCACAATTAATGGACTGGCAAGACAATTTTCCTCTCGATGTATGAAGCAAGTAGGTTTGCAAGATGTCGCTAACGACAAGATGTTGGAAATAGCTGCAGGTGGCCTGAGGATATGTCTTGATGAAATTGCTTTGTTTACACAATACACTACAATGGAAATAGCTAAAAAACTTTATTTACTTCAAACTATAGGTAAGGCACTACTTCATTTATTGCAGCACCATTGCATAGATGAATTTATATTAAACATATTTACCTTTTTATCAAAGCCTGTTAAAGTACTTTTTTACTTCAGGATTTAATCAAGTACATGACTTGTGACATCTTGTTTCAGTATGACTCATAATGGCTTAAGATTTGGGTTTCGTTTATGATCATATTAAGGTAGCTAACGTAGTCAGTTTATAGCATTAAAAAAATCCTTTGCCGTAAGTTCAACTGATATTGGATCTCACAATGAAGTCTTGTTTCAAATCAAATACGTCCCGTATCTCTTTGTCTACTGGATGACGGTTCCCTAAAGTCAATGAATTCTCTACAAAATAAACGATATGCAGGGAAACGGGACTATAAAGTGCTCTTCACAGTTTTAGAAACCGAGAGAAGCTGGCCTTATATGTCCTACCGAAATTAGCTAAGCTGAGGTACCGTCTGAATTTTGAACAACTGCCAGTTCGATGTTGCGTGAGTTTCCCTAATTCTCGAAAACAAACTAAATTACTAAATTACTAAGTAAGTAAAGTTCGTCACTTTTAGGCCTCTTCTTTGCGTCACTAAAAAAGGGGTTCTTACAGCCTCTTATTTGATGAGAATTAATCTTCTGTTTTTGAATTTATTTTTGCTATTGGCAACTTGTTAAAGATATTGGCTGCATTGTTCCTAAAAGTTTTAGAGTCTGTTGAACTTGCAATTAGTGGGCAGAGCTTGATTGCAGATGTCTGCCGTTTTCTTTTAGTGATATATCTGTGTATTCTTGGTTTATTATGATCCGATATATATTTAAAAGCTAGCTTTACAAGGTGCCAGTTCCTTCCCTCTTTCATAGGCAACCAGCCGAGCGATACAACTGCCGAGTGATTTCCCTTGTGTCGAAAGTTCTATCTCTATATCTCTCTCAAGGGAAAGGCTTCCTTTTCATTACTCTTTTGTTTCTTGCTAAAGGAAAATAAGGAGTTCTCATCATCCCAAAACGGTTCTGAAAAGATCCCTCCTGCATTTACTTTAGTAGATGAGCTGAAAGTTTGTCCGGTCTTACATCAATAAGATAGTTTCGTGCTTTTATCTAGTACAAATCTTCTTCTGAATACATAAGAAAAAAACTGAAGTTGGATGCAGTGTGGATGCAGTCATTGCCTAGTGAACTCAAATTCTAGAAAAGTGCCATCCGTTTAATTTACACCAACTACCAAACACCAAGTGCCACTTAGGCGATTTTTACAATATGCCCTATCAGGAGTAAACTCAGTTTACCAGGCTAGCTAGCGCACAGTACGGTTTTTCATATATTGCATGAAATCCTGCCATAACTAAATGTCTCCAATTCCATCATGTTTGCTGACAAAATCTGTCAATGCAGTTAAATGATCGTAAATAACCGTTTTTTCAGAGAGTATTATTCAAAGGCGTACTCTCGACTAAAAGGGGTGTCGACATATCTTACACCCCGTTTGATAACCACAACATTAAATCTGCAGTTTCCTTCGTGCCTAGATACAGGCTGATGGTTGATGTCTTTCCTTTATCTTTGGGATCGGGATTGTAGAGTACTACAGGCATTCTTACGAACACAGGCAATGTAGGTGATATCGTGAGCATTATTCTATTTACTGACTTAATGTTGCACAATCTATAGAAAACTGCCTTAATCATAAGGTAAAGGGGAATGATCATTAACATCGTCCATTAACATAATAATAGATGATAACTTTGTCATGTCAGTTGAGGTATTACATATATCTGACACTGATGAAGGCTTAAGCCGAAACACAGAAAAAATTAATGAATTTCCCCTTAACCACCTCTGGGTTTCGTCTCGTAATACCAAGGACTTTGAAAGTCCTTCACTAAATCTTTGTGTCGTGATGGCACGGAGGTGTTAGTGTTGGCTTTTGAGTCTGGGGGTTACCTGTTCGAGCCCGGTAGGTTCCCACTTGGTACAACTATTGTGGTAATGCCCACTCTTGACAAGTTGGAACCCGGTCGGCTCCCACTTAGTGCAGCTCTTGTCGTAATGCCCACTCTTGACGAATATATGAAAAAGCACTGTGTCTGTTGAGATACTGTATATATAGATATATATATGAATTTCCCTTCACCCACCGCTGCGTTTCGTCTCGTGATACCAAACCTTTGTGCCGTGATGGCACGGAGGTTTGAGTGTTTGCTTTTAAGATATGCTACATTACTAGAACTACAATCAAAATGAAGGTTGATGAAAAACTTCCTGCCCGTTTCTGAACTATCAAAACTATCCCCCTCTCTCATCATTGTACACACCTGACATCTACGTTTACCACAACCAAAGCAATCTCTAACTATCCCTGGTCTATTACCTCTAAGTTTAGCTTTAACTAGTATGCCTTTTAATGACTTAGATCTTCCAAATACTACTTGTGGCATGGGGATATGATCTGCTAATAGAACCTCCGAGCTTTCTAAGATGGGTTGGAGTTCCTTGAATATTTGTTTAACTGTACTAAGTGCTGGATGATATGTAAGAACAAGTGGAACTGTGTTACCTTCCTGCCTACGATCCTTCCTAGCTGCATATTCTAAGAGCTGGGCTCTGCCTCGTCTCCCTGGTTTATAGACCTCTTTTCTCACATACTTCTCTTCATATCCTGTATCCACAGACAAGCCTACTAGTTCTTCTGCTCACTTCTCAAAAATCTTACTATCTGAACAAATTCTACGAATCCTCAGGGCCTGACTATATGGAATTGCCTTCTTCATGTCCCATGGGTGACGTGATGTCTGTTCACCTGATTTTGTGACCTGAACATCAAGGAAACTAACAGTGGAATATGAATAATGGCTTGTGAATTTTATATTATCATGGATGCTATTGATGTGTTCTAAGAATTGATTAAGACTATCCATACTACCTGTCCAGATGAAAAAAACATCATCTATATACCTAAACAAGACTAAAGGCTTATCTATACTTTGATCTATAATAGTCTGCTCTAATCTATTCATAAACATGTTTGCATATGGTGGTGCAAATCTAGTACCTAGGGCAGTTCCTCTACACTGTCTATAAAACTCATCATTAAACTCAAAATAATTATTCTCTAAAACTAACTTAGCTAAGATAAGCAGTGTATCTACCGAATACTGACTATCTACACCAATCTACAAAGCCTCCTCCAGAGCTGCTAATCCATCTACGTAAGGGATGTTGGGATAACGACCCACAACATCAAGCCCGATCGCCTCCCACTTAGTGCAGCTATTGTGGTAATGCCCCACTCTTGACAAATATATGAAAAGCACTGTGTCAGTTGAGACACTACATATATCTGACACTGATGAAGCTGAGAAAAAGAAAAATTAATGAATTTCCCCTTACTCACCGCTGGGTTTCGTCTCGTAATGCCAAGGACTTTGGAAGTCCTTCACCAGACATTTGTGCTGTGATGGCACGGAGGTTTGAGTTTGGCTTTTGAGTCTGAGGGGTACCAGGTCGGTACCAGCCCGGTCAGCTCCCATTTAGTGCAGCTATTGTGGCAATGCTCTACTCTTGACAAATATATGAAAAGCACTGTGTCTGATAAGATGCTATATATACATATATAAGCATATACATTTAACTCTCCATATCACGCAAAGTTAGATGAAAAGTAATATCAATTAAAGTGATGACTACAAACTTTAAATAATAATGTGATACTACACGCTTTCTTATTTCTAATAATCCGATTAATATATATTTCTCTTTGCTTGTAGGTTCATCACAGAAACGAAAAGTTTTGAAATCATCGATAAAGCGTTTAAGCGCAATTGAAATGTCGACATGCGAGAAAAAGTCAAAGCTTATGTTTGGGACTTGTAACAGAAAGATAATGAAATACGCTTTTCGTTTTACGTCAGTCCCTATTCCTGCTGATGCAAAGATAGTGTCAGAGTATATATACATGAGAACTGGAGATACAGATGACATCGCAGATCATGTAACATTACATTTAACATCAGTAAAGAATTCATATGCCAACGACCCCAATTTCTCCATTTGTGATAACAAAGACATCCATTTCACTAATTTACCTTCATTTACCAAAATTCGAAAATCTTCATCAAATAAGCTCTCCACTTTTAACACTCGTACTACCATTTCCGATCTGGTAAATTCACCTGAGTGGAAAATGCCAGGAAACATTGTTTTGCTAATTCATTCAGAAACCAAGGAATGTATAGAAAGGGAAAGTCCAATTTCCCTAGTCACATGGTACACATTTGAGACTTTTGGTAAGTGTGCAACTCATAATTGTGATTTACATAAAAATGTTGGTCTCACAGGTAAACACGCGGTATCCGTTACTGACAGAATTCAGAGATACGTATTAACTGAAGTGGACATTGGCATTTGTTACATGCGACCATCACTACATCACTACAGCGTAAAGCGCAACGCAATATTCTTCTCCGTTGTGGTATTGTTTTTCTTAAGGATTTAACCCTGACAGGTGTGGTACATTTTTCAATACTAAGAGATTAAGGTTTCTTATGATTCTCGAAACATTATAAAACACCATAATTTAATATTATTATTTTAAGACTTACTTTGAAGAGTTACGTATTGTTAGTCTAAGTATTTTTGTTATCCGATAACTAATTTCCGGCTATCAAACAATAATTTTCTATATATTATTTTTTAACTTCGAAAGAGGATGTACGATCGACCAGGGACTTTGCTTCATTTGAATTAATGGTACTCTGGAAAAATGAAAACTGGACACAAGCTTATAAAAATCCACTGAGTACAGAGTATCGTTACCTTTCAAAGGTAACGAAAGAAAAGGTGAGACGGAAATAGATAAATTGAAACTATTTTAGTCAGCACTTTGAATGGATTGAAATCTTTTGTCCTCCACCAGGAGGTTAAGTTTTTGTCGGAGTCTATTTTGTCTGTCTGTCTGTCCTTCTATGTATTTGTCTATCGGTTCGTTAGCAGGATAACTCAAAAAACCTATGGATGGATTTTGACGAAATTTTCAGGACGTGTCCGACCTGAGAGAAGGAACAAATGATAAATTTTGGCCGTTATCATTTTGTGGGTAATAATATAGATATGGCAACTATTTATACGAAACATGTATCAAAAGTAGCCAATCCTAAACAAGAAAGGAAACAAAGAAAGAGAAACTGAAGAAACAAAACATTATTGGAAGAGTCCAAGTGAAAAAACGAACTCTTTCTGCCTACAGAGTACTGGTTTTCTTGTTTTAGTGTAAGGACGAGAATTTTAAGATAATTGGCACAGCTAGATCGTCCTTTCATCTAAGTGTATTGGAGTCTGCCTGAAAGGGTATTTTCACTTCGACTCTGCCAATAACGTTTTGTTTCTTCATTTTCTCTTTCTTTGTTTCTTCATCTTCTCTTTCTTTGCTTCCTTTCCTTTTTATGATTAGCTAGTTTTGATACATGTTTCGCATAAATATGTTGCCATATACATATACTTTACTTTCTAACGATTCATACTCTGAAGAGTGTCAGACAAAAAAGGCTTTTAAGTATGATTTTAGCGCAATGTCGCAAATTTTCAAGTTGATGATCATTAGTCATAGCGTCATGTGTAGCAACACCTCACACATGCACTCATTTACACAAACAAGAAGCTAGTATGGTTAGGTTACTTAATTGTAGCCATGCGGATTTAGCATCGGAGCGTCACATTTATTTCTCGTCAAATAAATGTTCGGTAACTAAATTATGTTTAATGAAAATATAATGTATTATTTGAATCAACTGCTTTATTTTTTATCCCTTTACTTCAGGTGGACATATTGCTAAAACATATCCCACTAATTTACTACGAGTCACTGGAGACGACAGCAATGGTGTATGAGTAAAGCTTTCTTCAAAATTGGATTTTACACTAACATACTTTATATTGTATTCATTTATTACTCATATTTTCTGTGTAAATTGTTTTTCTTGTCTTAAGCCAACGAGCAATCCATCATTAAAGAGTCACTTGGCTACATAGACTCAGTCCTAGCGCATACAATTTAATAAAGCGTAAAACGTGAACCATCCCCAAGGGGAACTCCCATTATGGCCTGATAAGAGGGACTAGACATAGACAAAGGAAGTCAAAGCCAAAATATTAAAATCATCCCCATATGGTAGCATAATGACTAAAATAATGCCATTTCGGAACATGCAGTAATAACAATATGCGGTGGATATAGTTGATTTGGAAAAAACAAAATGTTTGCGTTCGAAATAAATTGTAATCTCAACTCATCAATAAATATGTAATAGCTCTAAAGGGTAGTAACTAGTTACAATAACTCCATGTGGTATCTTTATTTCTCTAAAATGGACCATTTGGTAGCATTTGCTAAGTTCCTCAAACCGATCGGACACCCCTGTCAGACCATAATAGGAGTACCCCCCGGTGAACCATCATAAGAGTTTGCATGATGCATAACTTCTCAGTGTTAGTTTCCTCCCAAAGTGATCTTTTTCACGTGCTTTTTCTTTATCTACTTTCGTTCTCCATCAAGCACTTAATTTAATGGGCCTCTGAGATACTTCGAAGTGTCTTTCTTAGGACTTTTTCCACTTACTTTGGAAGCTCACTGTGCAAAACTCTATTTGAAATTTATAGTTGCTATTTCTTATGATTTAAAGAAGTCCTCAAGATTCTAGTTTGGCAGCTTTCATGTATGTGTTCAACTTTTTTCTTAACTTATTGTGACAGATCTAACGAAGAGAAAGCAATAGTTTTACTTTAATATGATAAAGCCAGACTAGAACTTTACATTTATGTTCCGGAGTAGAAATCCAGATAGATTGTATGTTTACACCAATGATGTACACGCCTTTAGGACTAGATGTCTGGATGGTTTTGAGAACAAGAGACATCTTTGAATGAGATAGGCACCCTTTTGAAAGGCGCCCTTTTGAAAGGCGCCCAAATTGAAAATACTTCAAAATATTAATTAATAAAATTAATATTATTTAATAAAATGAACTTATATATATCTTGCAAAATATTACTTTCTTTATCAAATTTGCCATTGGAATACAACCTGGTAAAACCTGGCAATGTTGTGTCAATTTTCTTACAGTGACTGGTGTCAATTCTTAAACAATTCTGTAGTAAGGGTTTATTAACTGGTAGTGCTCTTTTGAAATGTTTTAACTTCATACAATCGGTGCTGGATTTCTTTGTCTACTACAGTTTGCCATTACGTGTTTAGTGTACTGATATGAACCTAAGTTTTGGTTAGGATTGGAGACAGTTTTAAGGTCAATGTGTTGGTCCCTTAATACCAGTTCCTATAATTTACAGACAGGTATGTTCTTGATATCAAAGGTATTTACTTGAAAAATTATGGACTCCCTATAACTAGTATTAAAAATCCATCTAAAATAGAAAAATCAAAATTGTTTGTCGCCAGAAGACTGGGGCGGCTGGCCGAAAAACTAAGTATTCAACTAATTTATGCATATAGAACTTAGATCAAATTAATGAATTTGTCATCTATAGATCGACGTAACTCTTAATAGCAAAGGCATGTATTTCAATGGGAATTTGAGCTTGTTTTAGAAACTGTACTACACACACACACACACGGAGTTATGCACTAGGTTATCTTGTCCTTCTGGCATCTGCATCATTGATTTATACCGGTACTTATTTATTCTAACGTCTATCTCTGTGTTGAAGATGCAGGAGCCAAGGTATCTGGCCAGCAATAGCTTAACAAGGGAAAGATCTGCAGCTTTCAGTGCTTTGAAATTTGGCTATTTGAAAGGAATACAGAACTATAAGCTTTACAACAATTTATACTGACACATTAAAAATATTAAAAAATATTAAATAGCAATACAAGAAAAATAATTGCTTGACCAACAAAAGAATAGTAAAAAATCTCCGCTTATGATGTGAATGCGTTTTAGCAATGTAAATGCGTTTTAAAATCAGTAGACACATATTTAGAGAGATTTTCGTCAAACTGTATTCATTCTTTTTGAAACTAAGAAGAGTTACTTTATAATTAGTGTTCACAAATGTTAAGAATTAACTGTTGAATATCTAGTATAACCTTGTAAAGATTACTTTTGTTTCTCTCTCTCTACACCTATATTTTAGAGAAGGAGAGGAATCTAAAGTCATAGTTTATAACTGGATATACTTTCGTTACATCTCAAAACATTTGCAGACTCGCCTCCTTAAACCTCGTGTACACGCCTCTCACGAAATTTCAAGAAGTGGAAGAGGGCATTTAGGTAACTTGCGTAGAACCGAGTTTGATGCTATGAGACCTAATTATAGATTAAGCATCCAATCAAATATAGAAATTGAGACTCATGACATTCAGAAGCCTGGGGAAGTGTGCTAGTGTGGTAATAGTAAGCAAAATGTGAAATTTGTCGACACAGATGTATCGTAATCTTTGAAGTAAATGTATCGGTGATTTGTTCTTGCTTGTTTTAGAAACGTACAAAATATAAACATTTGACTTATGTCAATTGGCAACTTTTGTGGTAACTGAGGATTACTGTTTGACTTACATGAACTAATAACGATGAAGACCTAACCACCAAATTTAAGCTCTTCTGACTGCAATCTTTACAGTTATTCCAAATGAGCTAAAGTAAGTTGGAAATTTGTAAAACGGTGCATCTGGGCAATCAAATTGAGTTGCGATGTCCTTTCATACTTACATATGAATCAAAGCCAAAATATTAAAATCATCCCCATATGGTAGCATAATGACTAAAATAATGCCATTTCGGAACATGCAGTAATAACAATATGCGGTGGATATAGTTGATTTGGAAAAAACAAAATGTTTGCGTTCGAAATAAATTGTAATCTCAACTCATCAATAAATATGTAATAGCTCTAAAGGGTAGTAACTAGTTACAATAACTCCATGTGGTATCTTTATTTCTCTAAAATGGACCATTTGGTAGCATTTGCTAAGTTCCTCAAACCGATCGGACACCCCTGTCAGACCATAATAGGAGTACCCCCCGGTGAACCATCATAAGAGTTTGCATGATGCATAACTTCTCAGTGTTAGTTTCCTCCCAAAGTGATCTTTTTCACGTGCTTTTTCTTTATCTACTTTCGTTCTCCATCAAGCACTTAATTTAATGGGCCTCTGAGATACTTCGAAGTGTCTTTCTTAGGACTTTTTCCACTTACTTTGGAAGCTCACTGTGCAAAACTCTATTTGAAATTTATAGTTGCTATTTCTTATGATTTAAAGAAGTCCTCAAGATTCTAGTTTGGCAGCTTTCATGTATGTGTTCAACTTTTTTCTTAACTTATTGTGACAGATCTAACGAAGAGAAAGCAATAGTTTTACTTTAATATGATAAAGCCAGACTAGAACTTTACATTTATGTTCCGGAGTAGAAATCCAGATAGATTGTATGTTTACACCAATGATGTACACGCCTTTAGGACTAGATGTCTGGATGGTTTTGAGAACAAGAGACATCTTTGAATGAGATAGGCACCCTTTTGAAAGGCGCCCTTTTGAAAGGCGCCCAAATTGAAAATACTTCAAAATATTAATTAATAAAATTAATATTATTTAATAAAATGAACTTATATATATCTTGCAAAATATTACTTTCTTTATCAAATTTGCCATTGGAATACAACCTGGTAAAACCTGGCAATGTTGTGTCAATTTTCTTACAGTGACTGGTGTCAATTCTTAAACAATTCTGTAGTAAGGGTTTATTAACTGGTAGTGCTCTTTTGAAATGTTTTAACTTCATACAATCGGTGCTGGATTTCTTTGTCTACTACAGTTTGCCATTACGTGTTTAGTGTACTGATATGAACCTAAGTTTTGGTTAGGATTGGAGACAGTTTTAAGGTCAATGTGTTGGTCCCTTAATACCAGTTCCTATAATTTACAGACAGGTATGTTCTTGATATCAAAGGTATTTACTTGAAAAATTATGGACTCCCTATAACTAGTATTAAAAATCCATCTAAAATAGAAAAATCAAAATTGTTTGTCGCCAGAAGACTGGGGCGGCTGGCCGAAAAACTAAGTATTCAACTAATTTATGCATATAGAACTTAGATCAAATTAATGAATTTGTCATCTATAGATCGACGTAACTCTTAATAGCAAAGGCATGTATTTCAATGGGAATTTGAGCTTGTTTTAGAAACTGTACTACACACACACACACACGGAGTTATGCACTAGGTTATCTTGTCCTTCTGGCATCTGCATCATTGATTTATACCGGTACTTATTTATTCTAACGTCTATCTCTGTGTTGAAGATGCAGGAGCCAAGGTATCTGGCCAGCAATAGCTTAACAAGGGAAAGATCTGCAGCTTTCAGTGCTTTGAAATTTGGCTATTTGAAAGGAATACAGAACTATAAGCTTTACAACAATTTATACTGACACATTAAAAATATTAAAAAATATTAAATAGCAATACAAGAAAAATAATTGCTTGACCAACAAAAGAATAGTAAAAAATCTCCGCTTATGATGTGAATGCGTTTTAGCAATGTAAATGCGTTTTAAAATCAGTAGACACATATTTAGAGAGATTTTCGTCAAACTGTATTCATTCTTTTTGAAACTAAGAAGAGTTACTTTATAATTAGTGTTCACAAATGTTAAGAATTAACTGTTGAATATCTAGTATAACCTTGTAAAGATTACTTTTGTTTCTCTCTCTCTACACCTATATTTTAGAGAAGGAGAGGAATCTAAAGTCATAGTTTATAACTGGATATACTTTCGTTACATCTCAAAACATTTGCAGACTCGCCTCCTTAAACCTCGTGTACACGCCTCTCACGAAATTTCAAGAAGTGGAAGAGGGCATTTAGGTAACTTGCGTAGAACCGAGTTTGATGCTATGAGACCTAATTATAGATTAAGCATCCAATCAAATATAGAAATTGAGACTCATGACATTCAGAAGCCTGGGGAAGTGTGCTAGTGTGGTAATAGTAAGCAAAATGTGAAATTTGTCGACACAGATGTATCGTAATCTTTGAAGTAAATGTATCGGTGATTTGTTCTTGCTTGTTTTAGAAACGTACAAAATATAAACATTTGACTTATGTCAATTGGCAACTTTTGTGGTAACTGAGGATTACTGTTTGACTTACATGAACTAATAACGATGAAGACCTAACCACCAAATTTAAGCTCTTCTGACTGCAATCTTTACAGTTATTCCAAATGAGCTAA
The DNA here is from genome assembly GCA_024741275.1 of Chironex yamaguchii. NCBI lineage: Eukaryota > Metazoa > Cnidaria > Cubozoa > Chirodropida > Chirodropidae > Chironex > Chironex yamaguchii. The sequence continues at coordinate 27,826 of JANTCA010091430.1, forward strand.
AGTAAGTTGGAAATTTGTAAAACGGTGCATCTGGGCAATCAAATTGAGTTGCGATGTCCTTTCATACTTACATATGAATCAGCTACGTTAGCAGTTTTAGAGTATTCCAGGTCGAAGTAAATATTTCTGTTTCTAGCATCATTTTACATAGAATGGTTAAGAGGCCATGGTTTAACCTATGAGTAATTAGACATTGATTACAAATATAATTAAACGCTGTGCTAAGTAAGGATAAGCATTTGTAAATATCTTACAATGTAGGATGTCTCCCTTGCATTACTACACTTAATCATTACATCTATCTCTACTAATTTCACTCCTTTCTGTTTGTAGTACCTTCCAGATTTACGTTACGAAGTTCAAAAAGAGGGGCACGTCAATTGCAATTTAAAATTGTGAAAACTCCAGAACTTGTTAATGTCATCAGAAATACTGTTTATGTGGGCAACAAAAGCATTGAAACGAAATATAATTTCTTTGGACAAAGAACTTTCTTCAGTATAACAAACCTTCATCCATACACAGAGTACAAAATAGCATTGGAAGTGATATGCCATCAGGGATTCAGTCCTCTAATACCTTTGCTAAGAGTCACAACCTTGGAGGAAGGTAAGGGCGGCAGTGTAGTAACTGAATTGCATTGCAAAAATTCGATGTTCTTGTAAACGTATAGTTAAAGACGTTATCTTGTAAGTCTGAGGAAAAGAGAAACAATTTGCTGCATATAACGGAAACCAAGCAAATGAGTTGGTACACGAAAACATCATTGGAATGATAATACGCTTCCATTTTAACTATAAGTTGATTTACGTTTTTCTGCAACATTGTGTCCTTAATTTTTAATCAACTTTTTATTTATGCAAGCAGAGTCTGTACTCTTGACGTATTAAATTTAAAGAAATGGAACGACATGAAAGGAAACAATATTTGAGCTGCCAAGGTCTAGATCTTCCAAATAAGAAATTGCTATGGCAATCAAGTAAAAATATTTCCATCGCAATGCAAAATATTATTTGTGAAAGGAAGTTCGGGGCTCATTCTCTTAGTTACTGGCTCCCATTTTTACGACAGTATGTAAAACCTCTAATCTTGTTTTGATCTTTTTGGATGACTTATAAACGTTACTATCAACAGCAATAAATGTAACAAAAACATATGAGAGAAAATTTGGAAATGGAAAGTGGAAGTTTGTGGATTAATTGACTTCTTTTCAGAATGGTTGGCAACGCTAGAAAATCTTAAGCTACTATTACTACTTCATATTTGTTATCTACTGCATTGTTATGTAAAGTGGATTGACTCAAATGGAAATGATTTCACAGGCGTTGCAAAAACTGTGTTGTTATTTCAATATGAACAATTATAAACATGTGTCTCTTACGTGATCAATGCCATAATCATGAGCATAAATTAATTATATTTTGCGTAAGATTAAATTTGTAGCACTTTTGTTGATAGTAATTGAATTTCTATCCACAAACAGAACCTGAAGCGCCACCTCAAAATATTACGGTTGCTGATAAGAATCTAACGACAATTCAAATCTATTTTCAAGACATACCAACGAATGCATGGAATGGGTACCCTTTAGGTTTCAGCATATCAATCTGTGAACATAATAGAACTTCAAGTTGTCGATCTAGTTTCATACCCTACGGAAATTTTTCAACAGTTATCGACAACCTAAGAGAATTTACCAACTATTCTGTTCAAATGAGGGGGAAAACATCCAAAGGCTTTGGCGCAGTGGGGTCCATTTTTCACAGAACACAACCTTCAGGTAATTTTTCTACTTCTATTGTGTCCTCGGTTTCTGCTAGTTGTAGATCCAGCCCAAGTTCCTTTTCCTTTCGTTTATCTATGTATAGGAAGAACCTCTCGACAAATTCTGACGTGTGAGGATCTATAAATGGCTTTTTTGTATAAATGAAAAATAATAAATAAAAAAATGCTTTGTTATGATACTGATTTATGGCTGTAAATAGAAGTTGCAATACTCCAAACTGTAGCAAACTTTTGTTCATCACGCAAACAACAGACTTGGTGTATTCCACACATAAAATATGCAGTATGGTAATCGCAACAATAATCGATTGCAATAGACTAAAGCCATTCAGTCACAAATTGAAATTATCTCGCTCTTTGTAGAAATGATGTATCAGCTTTTCGATTCTGAAATGTCTGCTGAAAGCTTGTTGCAAAGTTGACTGCATTGCAACCTTTAACAATTAATCTTTTTTCCTCGATCTTGCTTATCGCATTCTTTTTCTTCCATAGAGAACCCCGTAATAGACTTATTATACTCTCTTTATTAATCGGTTTTTGTTAGATAGATCTTTTACAAAACCGCTTCCAATACAAGGTCACCAAGATAGACAAGTGGGTTGAACTTGGTTAAAATTTACAAAAAAGGAATATGATGTCGTTTACTCCCTTTTAAGTCTTAAAATATACAAGACCGGTCTTCTCACAGAGGAACTATGGACCCTGGCCCGGTACATTTTGCATGGATGTCTCTAAAATGCCATTGTTTGCATACAAAATTTGCTTTTTTCATTTCACAGTGCCAGAGGTTGCTCCAACTATACTTGCCGTCAACTATTCAGCCTCCAACATTACAGTTCTATGGCAAAAACTTCCTGATAATTTTGAAGTGTACAATGACTGGACTTTGAAAGGATACTGTATCAAATGGCAAGAACTTGTTCAGCCTAATAAAACAAGAAACGTTACAACTGTGGAAGTAGCAAGTACAGTTAACAACTTTTCTATCACAAATCTCAAACCATTAACATGTTACACTGTCTCCGTTTCTGGAGCAACAAGACAAGGACATGGCGTTGAAGCAATTTTTAATGGAATGACAAAAGAAGATGGTAAGTTATTAAGTTTAACTTAATGTAGGGATGCTACTTTTAGATTGATTCCCTACTTGTGCACAGTATCCTTTAAGTTCTAGCAGGAGGAAGGCAAAGCGCCAATTTCATTCGAGACTTTCCAGAAAATGTAAATTGCGAAGACTAAGCTAAAAGTACTTTGAGGACCTTCCTTCATGCAATTGAATTGAAAGGATAATGCAAAACCATTTAGAGTAAAACGTTTTGCAAGGGGTGATACGATATTAATTCAACTTTATCAACACCTGCTTTGACAATAGAGCAAGATGAAATTACTTCTTCATCTCGGCTTCATCAAAGTATTCGTTTTCGTACAAGGACTTGATCTTCCTGTCGCTCAAAGAAGAGAAATATTTACCAAGTTATTGATGTCATTTTTAGTTAGATTTTCTGTCGTGACATTTAAGTACTATCAAATCGAATAATTTTAGGGTTTGACAAATGCAAGAAAAACAAGCAATACACCAAGCCTCAAATGACCAAACGTTTTTCTCATTCTTGAAATAAAACCAACTTCATTTGATAAAATTTTATACCATTGAAAGTGCTTGAGTATTGAACCTCATCGTTAGTAGTCACGTAGTTAAAAGTGAGTAAAGTAAAAGTTAAGCAAGAAAAACGTTATTCTACAATACATTCTTAAAACAGCAGTAAGCATAGGAAAACCACATACTTGTACAGGTAGACTAAAGGACTGTAAGGACTAAAGAAATGGATGATATTCTTTAAATCTGAATTTAGAAAATCGTAGTTGTTGTCAGTGTTAGAGGGGGCTGCCTTTTTGACGTGATACGTGCTTGCGGAGACATTCGTTTGATGCAAATTTAATTTAAATCAGGGATGACTTGACCCTATTGTCGCTTAATATTGAAAAGACTCCTAGTTTAATTGTATACTACCAATATTCTTTAACATATCTATCGTGATATAACAGAAACCGTGGTTATTGATATTGACTAATCATCAATATTTACTTGTTATCTTCTACTCATTTTCTTTTAGCTCCTTCCGCACCACCAACACTCAATATATACAATATAACCTCAACGTCGATAATCGCAGAAGTAGGAAATATTTCAAGTGAACATTGGAATGGAATCTTGACCCATTATTCAATATGGTACAAGGATAGTTATGATGCGACCGAGCAATTACAAGCTATAGTCCAATGCAATACATCAAAGGAAGATCCTGTCTGCCTAAAGACGAATTGTTCAGCTTTTAGCACATGCACTTATACCGATTTGGTGGAAAACTCTCTTCTTCTAGCCCGTAAAATACTAAATTTAAGAAAATATACACGATATGTTATCAAAGCGCAAGCCTGCACCAAAACCGGATGTGGTCCATATACCAGAGAGTTAACTTTAAGAACGAAGGAGGCCCTTCCTACTTGTTCCGTTGCCAATATTTCAGTGACCAAACCAAGTCTCATGACATTACATATTTTGTGGTTTCCACCCCCTTCAAACTGTGCAAACGGTGTTATCAAGAGGTATTTAGTAACATATAGTCACTGTTCTAGAATTGATGTCCCAATCAGAGTTGGAATATCTCTCAAGCAATGTAATACATCCGTATCGCTTCCAAGACATATATTAAATTATACTATTACACCACTAAAGAATTACACAAACTATAGTTTTGTTATTCAGTCGTTTAATTCGAAAGGTGGAGGACCATGGACTGAACTACATTGGGCCTTAACAGCAGAAGGCAGTAAGTCTACTTGGTAATTTTCAAGTTATTTGGACATCTTTTACACTGAAATTAACACGTTAGGGGAAAAGTGAAACTCGTTATGCATATCACCACCGAAAGAATGGTTTTCATTTATCGTAATTAATCGGAGATAAACGCCAATGTAAATTCTCCCCGATAGTGGCTGATGCTCGCCATTGATAGAGGAATGTCCGTGATAAACTTAGAAAATGAGTCGGTGAGCTAATTATAAGCAGCAGTCAGGGCCGCCGAGAGCTAGGACAGGCCCCGGGGCAGCTAATAGAAACGGGCCCTCTTTTAAACTTTTTTAACTTTCAAACAACATATTGGGTCTAAGCGGCATTAAGTCAACTGTGCTAAAGCTAAAGAAAGCAAACATTAGGTAATTACAACATAACTTTAAGCCTTCACTTTGATATCATTACAAAATATAACGGAATAAAATAGCTTCAATTTCTTACGGGCCCCCAAAATGGCCAGGGCCCCGGGGCAGTTGCCCCGGCTACCCCCTCTCTGTGGCACTGGCAGCAGTGGAAAGTTGCTTGATAGTATGAATTCAATGCAGCAGACTCCTTTAGAACAACTAGAAAAACCAAGAGTATCTGCTGTCAATAATTGTCCTCTTATGGAAAAATAAGCGTATACACTAATGTCTAATTTTAACTCGTTCTGTTTTAACTGCCATTGTTCGTCGGAAATCCTTTGGTACATTCGGTGGAAAAAGCCTTTAAGAGAACATAGATGCTAATAAGCAGAGTGTTTCAAACAGATGCATTGTTCAAAAAACACTTACAGTATCATAAATTTTATCGGGTTATGTTCTACTAACCACTAGGGGGCAGGGAGCCATAGGGCAAGGGGGATTAAGTACGGGAAAATGCGAGTGTCCGCTATACACAGGTCAATTTTAAGGGAATTTTTAACCCGAGAAAATGTGCCCTGTATAACGCATGCCGACTAGACATGTTCGACTGTATATTTTACAGTTGAAAATCCAATTGTCACAACATTTATACCTTAGGTCCCCAATTAGTTTAAGAGTCAGCTGGTTAGTACGGCTTGAGAGTAGTTTCATTAAACTTTCTCCTTATCAATCCAAGTATCTTATAAAATATCTCTGATTTCAATCTCTTGACTTTGGATGTCTCGTTACCATGCAGGATCCTTTCGATTTCAATGTCTTGATTTTGGATGTCTCGTTACCATGCACGATCCTTTCGCCTTTATATTTTTCTCTTTTTTTACTTCTAGTTTCGTTGCCTTTTAGTTCATCATTTAAATTTTTGAATGGCAACGGGATGCTTTTTTGCAAGAATCGTGATTAGCCATAAGCTAATCTGTCAGTTCAACAGCCTAATTACAACCTACGAAAGGACCAAAAGGAAGGCCAAAAAGGGATTTGTATTGTACTGCAAGATCTTATAAAGAATTATATACGTCTGTCAAGGAACCTTGAAAAAGACCTTGACAAACTCACAAAAAGTGTTCTTTGAGACAAATGGGGCTTGGTCTTTTGATAAAACCGACGAATATGCATTGATGATGATGATGATGATGATGATGATGATGATGATAATGATGATGATGATGATGTTGGTGGTGGTGGTGGTGGTGGTGGTGTTGGTGTTGGTGGTGGTGATGATGATGATGATGATGATGATGATGATGATGATGATGATGATGATGATGATGATGATGATGATG